>JAODAL010028618.1:0-53016 GCA_025379985.1 Phyllomedusa bahiana
TTTTTTGTAACAATTTCCAGAAAATTGTGGTAAAATTGCACATTTTTATCATAATTTAATGAAAATCACAGAAAAATTGTGATAATGTCATCTGTAGAAGACAAGTTTTTTACTAAACGCCCCTTTAAAATGAGGCATTTCACGTTTTGTGGGGATTCTATTAAATGGTGCCATTTTGCGGTTTTTTTCCCCCAAAAAATTTTTACTTCTGTTGTATTTTTTTTTTGTAAATGTGTTGCTAGGTGTATGTATGTATGGTTATGTGCAGTGTTTTCCCTAGATGTGTTTTGTTGGTATTGTTATGTGTTCTTGCTGTGTTTTTGGTTGTGTTTGGTTCCTAGCGTGTTTATGGTTATGTTAATGTTTTCCCTAGGTGTATGTAGGGTTATGTTATTGTTTTCCTAGCTGTTGTATGGTTATTGCATATGTGTTCCTAGCTGTAATTTTGGGTTTATGTGAGGATGGGCAATTTCCCAAAATTGTTCGCTCACTTCGCCAAATTTTTCCTTAAAAAAAAATAATTTTCGTTCCGAATTTATTCGGGACGATTCACTTTAAAAAAACAGCTTTTTCCAGGCTCCAAGGGCCGCGGGTTTCTGTAGAAATTGTGCCATGCTTAAATATGCAGAGGGAGCTTGGTTTGGGCTTTAACAATGTTTGGGTTTTGTATGACAAGCACTGACTGCCGCCCCCTGGGGTTTGAATCGCTTCACTAAAAATTCCCTGGGCCTTAAAGGGCAAAACTGACCAAAAAAAATGAAAAGGGGGAAAGTAGCCGATAAAACAGGCAGCGACGCTGGAAAAAAAAAGCTGAAAGGGCTCAGGGGGCAATTCAGGACGGGTGGGGTGACGGCGGGAGCCCCAGCACATGAGTCAACAGTGGGACAATGACATTTTGGAGGGGGCAAAAACAGGAGTAGGCCAAAGGGGCACAAAGAACAGTGTGGAGTTGAGGATCGAAGCAGCAGCAGCATGAGGTCAACAGTGGCACAAGAAACAGTGTGTAGGTCACGGCAGCAGCAGCATGAGGGCAGACAGTGGAAAAATGAAAATTCTGGGGGTTGGCAAAAAAAGGAGTAGGCCACAGAGGGGGAAAATGACACAGTGTGAATAACGGCAGCACCCAAACAGACAGAAATGAGGCCCGACATTTGGCAAAAGACAAACTGGGGGGTTGGCAAAAATAATAGTGGCCACAGAGTGGGAAAAGACCCCATTTGTGAGGCCGGGGCAGCGGGCCACAGCAGACCAGAAGGTCAGACAGGGGCCCCAAATACAAAAATTTTGGCACGGGCAGCAGAAAGGGGTTCGGGACATGGCCCAATGACTTTCGGGGGTTGGCAAAACAGAAGTAGGCCAAAAAGGGCACAATGCCCAAAGATGGAGGGCCCGGCGGAAACCCGCATGAGGTCAGCCCAGGGGCCCAAAATTTAAAATTTGGAGGTGGAAAAAAATGGAGAAAGGCCACAAGGGCAAAATTTACAGAGAGGGGAGGGGGTGACGGCGGAAAGCAGCATGAGGCAGACCGGCCCCAATGACATTCGGGAAAGGGGGCAAAAACAGGAAAAAGGCCCAGAGTGGCACGGGACAGAGAGTGGAGGGTTAAACGGCCCCAGCATGAGGTCAGACAGGGGCAAAAATTCCTTTCTGGGGGGGGGCAAAAACGGAAATAGGCCACAGAGTGACACAATGAAAAAGGCCCTGGGGACCCGGCAGCAGCCACAGTAAAAGAAATGGGGTCAGACAGGGGAAACAACCACTTTCGGGAAAGGTGGCAAAAAACTGGGGGAAAGGCCACAGA
Source organism: Phyllomedusa bahiana (assembly GCA_025379985.1). Taxonomy (NCBI): domain Eukaryota; kingdom Metazoa; phylum Chordata; class Amphibia; order Anura; family Hylidae; genus Phyllomedusa; species Phyllomedusa bahiana. Next base: position 1,802 of record JAODAL010028618.1, read on the forward strand.
GTGGAACAATGGACAGAGAGGGAGGGACGGCGGCAGGAGCAACAGCAAGGGTCAAGGGGTGGCAAAATTTGACACAGTGGGAAGTAAATGGCACCAGCAACAACAGCAGCACCCATGAGGTAAAGACAGTGGCACAATGACAGAGTGTGGAGGGGGGTGGAAATACCAGTCCCGGAAAAGAGGGTTTGGTGGCAGATGGAAAACTTTTCAGCAGATGTGTGGCATCGGGGGGGGTGGCGGCATCAGAATAGTGGCTAAAGGCAGGAAAAAAAAAAAAAAAAAATTTTAAACCCCAGATTTAAATTTCTCCCCTTTTGGGTAAAGGCGTCATGGGTTTGATTTTAGTCGACGCCTAAGGCATTGGGGGTTGGGGAAAACCGGGGGGGGGAGATCCACCCCTGATTATCTTGACAAAGGCCCAGGTCTTTTTCCACTTTTCCCGGGGACAACGGGTTTTTCCCTTTGGGGTAAGGGAGGGCCCCCCCCGGGGCACGAACCCCCCGTTGATCCCACCAACTGGCCGGGCAGGCCCGTTTCCCTCACTCCCAAACTCGGCAAGTTGCCCCACACTCCAGTTGTTTGCCCAGTAGCCCCAGGGGAAATTTTCCCAACTGGGGTGGCAGAGTGTGTCCAAGTGGGGGCCCCCACCCCCCCATTTTGGCCCGGGAAACTGCCCCAGGCCAGCTGCTGCGGGCTGGGACTGCCCTCCTCACTAGCGGGGCTCTCAGTACCCCCAACTTAGGTTGCTGCTTTGGGGGCGGGTTACGGGCTCGAACCCCCCACCTTCCCCGCAGCCCATGGCAGTATTTTCCTTTAGGTTTAAAAACCCCCCGGCCCAACTGCAAGGGGGGGAGGGTTTGCCGCACATAGGCAGGCGGAAAAACTGACTACGGAGGTTTTCCCCCTAAGTTTTTTTGAGTTTGTCCTCCCTCTAAAAAGCGGGGAAAAAAATGGCCCCAAATTTTTGGACCGGTACAGGGCCCAATAGGGTGGAAAAACCCAAAAGGGCATCCCTCTCCCCTAAAGCGACTATTGGGCCCCTTTCCCCTAGCCGGGAAAATCCAGCTGCTGGGGCCTTTTTTGCACAAGTGACCCCCTCCATCCCATTTAAATTTTCCCGGGGGTTGGGGGGTCATCTTCCTCGTTTTTCCTTTCATCTCCTTTCCTTTTCCCCCAGGGGCTCCTCCTTTCTTGCCCCCTGGTAGAAAATCCAAAACATTTTTTCCAAAACAATGCTTCTGCTCCAATGTCCTCCTCCCCCCCTCCTCCCCTTTTCAGTCCCCCCCGGACTCATGTGGCCCCGAGACGTAGTTGCCACGTCTCCCAAATCCCCGCCCAACAGTTTTTTTCCCGCCCTCTTTTTCCAAAGGGCATGAAGCAGTGAAAAAGACGTTATTCATCCCCCCTTTTAGTCCCGACGACTGACAAATAAAAGTTGGGCCCCCTCGAATTGGGGCCCCAAAAAAACCAGGTGCACGCATGAGCTGCCCCGGCAGGGCATTTAAAGTTAAAACAGGGAGTTTTCTCCTGTCCGCCCCGGGGTCATCAAAAAATCATTTAAAAACCTTTCTCTTTCATACAGTCGGTTTCCCAAAAAGTGAGGGTGTCCTTCCCAAGGGGGGAAAATCGCTCGTTGGGGGAGGCCCTTCTGGGGGCTGCAACTCGAGGGGGGTGTTCCTGGCTTTTTTAGGAAGGATGAAGGGCAAAAGCCAAGGGTTTTCCCGGGGCCCTTTTTCAGAATTTTTCCCGAAGATCGATGGAAGACTTTCCGGGAACCTTTTTTAAACCAGAATTTAACATGCGCCTGCAGGGGGCCCGGACCATCCCCCCTCGGGTTTCAGGGGCGGACCCATGTTTCTCCCATTGTCCCTCACCCTGGTTTTTGATTTAGGCAGTTTTGGCCGGAGAAAGCCAAATCGATTTCTTGCTGGGAGAAGCGGAGCAAATTTTTCCCCCCCTGGTTTACTTTGTTCGCCCAGGAAGCCAGGTGGGAAATCCCGCGTGACAAACCCCGTTCCCAACATTTGGAAAGATGGGGGCAGTTACTTTGGGGGGCTGAGGGGGTGGTGGGGAAAGGGGGAAAGGGGGGGGCGGACAAATTTCGCAGGAGCCGGGGTTTTTTACAATGTGGAAGGGGGGAAAGCGGCGTCTCCCGTCCAAGTTGTTGGTGGGGGCCTGGGAGGGAAAACCCCTTTACCCGTTTGGCCCGTAAAAGGGCTTTTACTGGCCCTTTACTGTTTTTTCCCGCTCCAAATCCGCGCCCGCCGGCACCTTGGAACAAACCGAATGCTCAAGGACTGGCCCCCTTCTGTTCTACATTTTTAGAAGTGCTGGTATTTCCCCCCTTTTTTTGGAAAAAGAAATTAGGGTTGGACCTCCATTGGGGCTCGGCACAAGCCATTAGTTCTCTAACGGTGCAGAGTCCCCCTTTTTGGAAAGGGGGGATGCAAACCAACAACCTGGACGGAGCAGGGTCAGCTGTTGCACCTAGGATGGGTTGGACGCAATGTTGTCTTTTTTGAAATGCCTAAAAGAACGACGTGGCCCTGACGCGAGGACAGGCTTCTGGAGGGGGATGAGTAAAAGCAAACAGCTCCCTTCTGCAGAGGTGGTGGACCCTTTGACGCTGCAATGGCATGCGTCACTGGGCGCGCTGCGCTTTTGCTGCGGCGGGGAGGACCCCCACATCGAGCCACGTTTCTCCCAGGCCACCGGATGGTGATGCGCATGTGTCACGCGGGCCGGTGCCAACTTTGCTCCCTGGGCCACGCTTTACTTTTCTCCCACGATTCTACTATACCCATATACGGCTCCCTCGGTGTCTTTGCAAAGAACTGCCACACCAACCGAGTATCGGATTTACCCCCAACGCTCTGCACTGGTGACTCTACCGCCGCTCCCCCTTCGCGACCCCTGTCCGCTACTTTTTTGTACCTGCGAAGGGTTTTTTTTACCCTGTCCTTGGCTCCCGACCCCAACGCGCTCCCCTGCGGACTCAGACCACATACCCATTGCTAGCTGCGCCGCTGCCGATCCGCAGCGACCCCTCTTCCCCTGACTTTGATGAAGCCCTTCCCCCCCCCGGTCCCAAGTGCCCCCGGCTACACATCACTTTTTGTTTTTTATCGTCATGCGTTTTTCTCACCGTCATGACCCCTCACAAAAAACCTCCCATCCACTCCCAATCTAACTTTGCCGCCTACTGAAAGAAGGGGGGATATTGGCCCCTTTCCCTTCGCTGCCAAGACTGCTGACTGCCCCCCCTCAAATTGTTCATCCTCGCATATATGGCGCTGACCCAGACCCTAGTAGATCCTGGCCCTGAGGGAACCGGATGGGACAGAGTCGGGTTGAGGGCGGGGACGGCCCCTGACCCCTCCCGGGCCATGCCCAAATAAGGGTTGTGGGCTGACGTTCCCCCCGACTCTTGGTGGGGTGTCAGGGGTCATTGGGAGGAAGTGGGTGACCTAGTCAACCAATCAAAAACCTTTGGGGTTGCGAACACCACACAGCCCCTAGATGACAGTGGCAGTTGGGCCTCACCATGCCCCCCGCTGCACCCCCCTTGCTTTGTTTGCACCGGGGCCCGGAAAAAGTTTGTGCCCGCCACCGCAGGGTAAGACCTGCCACCCTCTTCTGACATACGTTTGTTCTAAAATGTCGGGCCGTTTGATGAAGAATCTGTAATGATAAAACACCCCGTATTTGACCCCAAAATAACCCCCACTAGAAGTTTGGTAACCCTTGGATAAATTTGCGCTCCAAAAATGGGCAGGAAAAATTTGACTTTAGTGCCGTTTTAAAAAAATCTTGTTTTTTACGAATTAAAGCACAAACAGGGTTTAAATTAAAAACCCCGGATATGAATTATGCTACAGAAAATTTTTCTGTGGGGGGAAAAAACAAATTTCTTTTACTGAGTAAAACTGCAGAACAAGCTTTTAAAAACCCCCTTTATGTAAATTTCGCCCAAAAAATTGAGCAACCCCAAAATACGAGTTTGTACGTGTTACAATGGCTTGTTTTCTACGCTACACAACAAAAAAAAAAATTGAATTAACCTTCGTTGTGAATTTGGTGCAGGGAAAAATTTTTTTTTTGGCATGAAAGATGGGTTTTTTTAGTCCCACAGCAAAAAAAAAAAGCTTAATTAAAACCCCCGGATTAATTGGGCCAAAAAATTTAGCACCACATACTACTAGCTTTGTGGTGTTACAATGGCCTATTTTTTCGCTACACAACAAGAAAAAAATTGTAATTAACCCTTTTTTGTGAAATTAAGCTACAGGAAAATTTAATTTTTTTTTCGGGTTTAAAAAAACGGTTTCTTTTAGCACCCAAACAGAAAAAAAAAATTCTTAAAAAAACCCCCGGATGTAAATTGCGCAAAAGAATTGACAGCCACAAACACTAGCTTTGAACTTTACAATGGGGTTTTTTTTACGCCACAACAAAAAAAAATTGAATTAACCCCGCTTGTAATTTTGCTACAGAAAAATTGGATTTTTTTTGCGATAAAAATACGGTTTTTTTGGAGCACCCCAGCAGAAAAACAAAACTTAATTAAAACCCCGGGTGTAAATGCGCAAAAGAATTGAGCAGCCCAAAAATCTACTTTGTAGCGTGTTCAATGGCTATTTTTTACGCTACACAACAAGAGAAAAATTGTAATTAACCTTTGCTTTAATTATGCACAGGAAAATTGATTTTTTGGCGGGAAAAAAAACGGTTTTTTAGTCACCACAGCAGACAAACAACGTTAAATTAACCCCTGGATTAAATTGCGCCAAAAATTGAGCAACCAAAAACTACAGCTTTGTAGGTTTACAATGGCGTGTTTTCTACCTACACAACAAAAAAAAAATTGTAATTAAACCTTCATTTGAATTTGGGGGCGGAAAAATTTATTTTTTTGGGGGGAAAGAGGTTTTTTTTAGACAGCACAGCAAAAAACAACGCTTTAATTTAACCCTGGGTGAAATTGCCCAAACATTGAGCCACCCCAAAACACTAGCTTTTTACGGTTACAATGGCGATTTTTTTACGAAAACAACAAAAAAAAATTGTAATTAACCTGCTTGGAATTATGCTACAGGAAAAAAATTTTATTTTTTTGGCGTTGAAAAAACGGGTTTCTTGAGTCACCACAGCAGAAAAAAATCTTAAAAAACCCCTGGATGTAAATTGCGCAAAAGAATTGAGCACCAAAAAGAGTGGATTTTATTGAAAAACCTGTTTCTTTAAAAGAATACAAAGGAACGGCTTAGATCCCCCTTTGGATATTCAATGTCTGTGAGCAATAGCATTTAAAAAGTACATGCAGCGCAGTGGAGCACACCCATTACTCCATACCCCCAAAAAACCAAAAAAAAAACATTAAGAGAAGCATCTCGAGACAAGCAAAACACCCCACAAAAAACGCGTATAAAAAAACTTCTTCATAAAATTTACAACCCCGCCGGGCAGCACCTTCCCCCCAGTACAGTAGAGGATTGAGCTCCCCGCGTTTGCGCCCGATTAATAATCGGGGACGCACAGAATCCCGCCGGTGTCTGATTGGCTCATCTCGCACAGTATCAGGCATCCCCTTCTTCTCCCAGAGTGTTTTCCCCATGTAACGCCTGTGCCGAGCCATTTTTTCAATCAAAACCCCTTTGTTCATTTGAAGTACCCAAAGTTCACTTCGTTAAACCGAAGTTTTTCCTGAAATTCTAAACGAATTCCACTTCGTTAGAATTAATTCGCCCATCTCTAGTTATGTGTATATGTGTTCCTAGGTGTGTATGTACGGTTACATGTATGTGTGTTCCTAGGCGTGTATGTATGGTTATGGATATATTTGTGTTCCTAAGTGTGTGTATGTATGATTATGGTTATATTTGTTTTCCTAGGTGAGTGTATGTATGGTTATGTGCATATCTGTTCCTAGGCTTGTGTATGTATGGTTATATATGTGTGTTCCTAGGTGTGTGTATGTGTGGTTATGTATATATGTTTTTCTAGGTGTGTGTATGTATGGTTATGTGTACATGTGGGGTTTCTTGGTGTGTGTATGTATGGTTATGTGCATATGTGTTTCTAGGCGTGTGTATGTATGGTTATATATATGTGTTCTTAGGTGTGTGTGTGTGTATGTATGGTTATGTATGTGTGTGTTTATAGGTGTGTGTATGTATGGTTAGGTATTTGTGTGTTCTTAGGTATGTGTATGTATGGTTACGTATGTGTGTTCTTGTGTGTAGATAGGCTTATGTATGCATATGTTGCCCACTCCATCTGCATTGGAAGCCCAGCTTGGATTCTGATGCAATGCCCAGAATCAGAGTTTCAGTAGCTCCGTTTCCGCCTGTTTTACCTCCTAGATGTTGTGGAATATTGTACTAGTAAATACTTGTTCAAGTAACCTAAAGAAATTGGAATTTAAAAAATAAATAAATAAAAAAAAAGATTAAAAGTTCAAAACACCCCTTCTTGATTTATGATTTAAAATAATAAAAAAAGAAACATTACTGCTCTTATTCTTTCTAATCATGACTGCTGTAACTCCCTGCTTATCAGTTTTCCTCTCTGCAAACTCTCCCCTCTCCAATCTGTCTAGAATGCAGCAGCCAGGTTCATCTTTCTTTCCAGCCACTATACTGATGTCTCTACTCTGTGTCAGTTACTGCACTGGTTTCTCATTCGGTACTTAATACTAGTGATGAGCGATTGTGTCAACTATCGTTATCGGATCGATAGTCGATATCGGCAATTATCATGCCGATATCCGATAGCCGATAATAGATAATCGCCGATAACCATTAAAGTCTATGGGAGAGGAACAACAGCTTCATTCTTACACCTGAACATGGGAGGAGATGCTGGAATTAACATCCACAACAGTAAACTGTATACGTGCTACATCTTAGGCAAGACAATTAGGCAACAAGAGTCACAGAAAAAAAGTCACAGACTATTCACTATCCCTGTCCTGTACCACAGCATGACTCTTAAACCTGCATGACCCACAAATTAAAAAGTGCTGGAAGAAAGTAGTCTTTGAACCACCATTTTAATTGAACTGGACATTGACTATGCCTTTCCTGGACCGCAGCATGACCCACAGATTAAAAAGTGCCTGAAAAAGGAGTCTTTGAACCACCATTTTAGTTGAAGTGAACATTGACTATGTCTGTCCTGGACCGCAGCATGATCCTTAAATCTACATGACCCACAGATTAAAAAGTGCCGGAAAAAGGAGTCTTTCAACCACCATTTTAGTTGAACAGGATATTGACTATTCCTGTCCTGGACCGCAGCATGACCCCAAAACCCGCATGACCCACAGATTGAAAATTGCCAGATGAAAGTCGTCTTTGAAGCACCATTTTATTTGAATTGGACATTGACTATACCTGTCCTGTACCACAACATGACCCTCAAACCTGCATGACCCACAGATTAAAAAGTGCTGGAAGAAACCACCATTTTAGTTGAACTGGACATTGACTTTGCCTGTCCTGGACCACAGCATGACCCTTAAACCTGTCTGACCCACAGATTAAAAAGTGCCAGAAAAAGGAGTCTTTGAACCGTAATTTACTATAAAATATGTGTAACACAATATGCGTGCAACTGAGCTCTATGCGCCAAACAGACGCTAGGACTGCAATAAGAGTATTTAAATGTTATATGGATTAATATGGCGGCCTTCGCACCACTGACAACAGGCGTAATTTACTATAAAATATGTATAACCCAATATGCGTACAACTGAGCTCTATGCGCCAAACAGACGCACGAACAGCAATAAGAGTATTTAAATGTTATATGGATTAATATGGCGGCCTTTGCACCACTGACCACAGGCGTAATTTACAATAAAATATGTATAACACAATATGCGTACAACTTAGCTCTATGCGCCAAACAGATGCATGGACTGCAATAAGAGTATTTAAATGTTATATGGACAATTTCACCTGCTATCAGAGGTCTGCTGGCCAAAAAAGTGGTAAAAAACAATGGTTTTTCAATTCAATGTCACAGAACACACTGAGCTGGACAATATCTCCCTTCCTTTCAAAAGTCTCTCCTCCTGCCGCCCCTGGATGCCGTGGCTGCAACAGTTCAGGGTGAAAGCTGCTTATATAGTTGTATAATGGAGACAGGTTTATTGTATGTATGTATGTTTATTGTATTGTATGTATGTTGTAAGCATTTATCAAATATTTGGTTTTTAGGTTGATAAGGGAATGTTTCGATTCAGAGAAAGAGTCTAATGTATTGGATTAGTGATTTCTAGATTGTTGGCGATGTGTGAAAAAACCTTTAGGAGACAACAGGATAGTTTCATAGTTACATAGTTAGTAGACATACGTCCTTCAAGTTCAACCAAGGGTGGGGAAAATGTGGGTGATGGGAGGGAAATAAGGAGTTTAATCCTAGCTTCCCTACTGATGAATGGTTTGAAACACATAAGGCAAGAACCAATCTGCTCTGAAGAAGACTTCATTTCTGATCCCAGATTTGCCATCAGACTTGATCTAGAACTTTATATTTTATATATTAGTTTTAGGTAGTTATCTAAGCCTTTCTTGAGCTCGAAAATGTTTCCTCTGGGCCCAAGCTCCCAATGGCTTTTACAGATTTACAGTTTCTTTCGTGAAAATGCTTTTTTTCCTTGGAGTTTAAATTTAAATTTTTCTTCAGCCGAAGGAAAGTCCCCTTGTCTTTTGGGGGGGCTTTACTGAAAAATTTTCCTCATACTTTTGTAGGGCCCATTTACAACTTATATAAATTTTTTATTCTCACCGGGCCATTTTTCTCAAGATAAATAGTTTAAATTTTCAAACCCTCTCCTCTAACAAGTGCCTTTCCCCTTAAAAATTTTGGTTTGCTGCTTTGTATCTCCTAGCCCATTACATTTTTCTATGAACCGGAGCCCAGAACTGAACAGCATATACCAAGTGAGGCTGCACCAATGCTTTATACAGTGGTAAAATTACATCCTTGTCCCGCGAGTCCATGCTTCTGTTAATACACGCCAGTATCTTGTTTGCCTTAGAGGCAAGAGATTGGCACTGCATGCTGTTCTTAGTCTAGTTTTTAAAGAACGCCCAAATCTTTTTTCAAGAATGGATTCTCCCAGTTTTTCTCCCCATAGGACGTTGACCCCTGCAGATTATTTTACCCAGTGCAAAACCTTTATCCACTTGGCCTCTTTCCCAAGGGGTTGCCCAAACACTCAGAGTGACATGATGAATTCGCGGGTCGGGGCGCACCTTTCCGTGGTTTTGGGGAAAAAATTGCCCCTGATTTTTTCGGCAGGGGGGGAGCGCTCATACATCTATGTAAAGTCCGCCGGCCTCGCCATTTGTTTGAGGCGCGTGCGGGATTAGGCGCAGTGCGGCGCTGCGCCTAGATTCGCCGCCCGGTGTGCACTATACATGCGGGGAAAAGCTGCCGGCCCGTCAGTGTGGGGGGCGCATTTCGGGGACATGGGGGCAGGCGGCGCTGTGCTAGATTCGCCGTCCGAGGAGGTGCGTCATACATGCAGGGAAAAGTTTTTTCCCGCGCCTCGCCGTGTGTGGGGCACGTGCGGGGACATGGGCGCGGCGGGACTTGGCGCAAAATGGGCGCGCCGAAAATTGTTGATCAGAAGGGTGGGGAACAGCAAGAAACCTTCCACTGTCGGTGCGGGTATGAATCAAAAATGCCCTTTTTAAAGGCGTTAAAAAATTCTCAAAAAAGGCTCAAACCTCAAAAAAAAAAAAATACATAAAACAAAATACTTTCCAATTCTAAATTTAAGAATTGGATATTTTGGGAAAAAAACCCGGGGAAAAACAGTAAATTTAAATTCTGAAAAATACTATTGGTCGGCAGAAAAACCGGCCAAAGAAAAGGGGCGACAGTTAACCATTAAAAACCAGGGGAAATATTGACCAAAAAGAAAATTAAAAGGGGGGACAGTTCAAAATACAGGAAAATGCAGAAAAAAAACGATTTGGCTTTTCTGCGGGGCTTGGCTATCTAAAAATAGAATAGGACGCGGGACCCATTATAAAACCCATGGAAGTTAGAAACCCTCAAAATCAAAGGGGGAAGTTCAAAAAAAACAGTAAAAAAGCAGAAAAGGCTGATGGCTGCCTACGGGGGCATGGCTATCCCCCCCAATCGAGCGCGAGCACTTTCCATGTAGTTATGAAGAGATGGCGCAATGCATCTCGGCGCTCGGCCTGCGGCATGGGTAGGAAGAAAAAAAACATTTTTATTAAATTTTTAAAATTTCTCAAAAAAGCTCAAACATTCTATAAAAATAAATAATTAAAACCCAAAAAACGGTTTGTCGCCCAGAAAGGGCTACATCGGGAAAATTTAATAGAAGAATTGCCGGGAAATACAGTAATTCAAAAAACTTTTGCATTTGCGACGATCCCCATGGGGTTTTTTAATGCAATTGAAATAAAAAATGACATGGCCCAAATCAAAAAGATAAATACAGAAGTTGTCCCGTTGTGTATTTAAAAAGTAAAAATATGGGGGTAAAAAAAAAAAAATATAAATCAATAAAATCCTGTTTATTTCTTTATTTTCGTTACACCAATACTATTGATCCTTGGCCAACGAAAATAAAGGAATAAACCTGATTTTATTGAATTAATATTTTTTTTATTTACCCCCATATTATTATTCATTTTATATACAAATTGGGACAACTTTGGCAGTATTAAAAAAGTTAATTAGGCTGTGCACATCTAAAATATATTTTGAAAAAACGTAAGCGTAGGTGCACACTGAAAAGGCAATAGCATACATCTAATACAAAAATCAGTGGCACACTAAAAACTAAGTGAAGCATCAAGGTATATAGGAATATTGGAAATGCATTACTGCTAAGGAACATATGAAAAACCTGGGACTCTTAGTTTACAGTTTTTGATCAAAGATTGTATTAAGCTCACCTCCCACTTTGGCAGTATTATCATTTGATTTCGGCCATGTACAGTTTTATTTCAGATTGCATTAGAAAACCCATAGGAGCATTGGTCCAAATAACCGCGCCTCTTTTAACTTAGCCAATCACAAACAGAGCTCGCTCTGCATTTCTTTTCCCATAGAACTCTATGAGAAAGTAGCTTGCGCTCTGATTCTGATCAGGATAAAGAAAAATGGACCCGGCGCACTTGCTGAAGAAAAGCCCGAGCTAAAGGCTTTTTGGTTTAAAAAAAGTATTTATTCTTAAAAAGTGCAAGATATTATTCTCGCACCATTAAAAACAAAACATACAGATTAAAACTTGACACGTTTCACGCGTGGGCCCGCGCTTCATCAGAAGTATACATTTGTAAAAACAGACACAATATATGTAGTACTGACGATTAAGATAATTGGTTGTTACAGGTGAATGACGTGTTACAGACGACTCGGACAATAGGAAGAGCAAGGTGTCCATCAACAGTGTGAGAGAGTCAGTGGGAAGAGACCAGAAGAAAAAAAAAAAAAGGGGATGAGCCGTGGTGGTAGAAGCCGACTAACGATGTATGCTAAAAATAAACATATATATAAACAAATGAAACTGTGTTTTTATGCAAAGGTGACTATAAGGAGAAGGGGATAAGGGTGTGTGATGTAGATAAATCACTACCAATAAGTGTAAATGAAGAAGAGAATATAAAAAATAAAAATGAAAATTCGACATTACAAGGTGTAAAAGGGATTGTCCAATGGGAAAGTGAGCGGAGGATATAAAGTAGTAGTGGTAGTGGTCAGGGTAGTGGTTTAAATTTAAAATAAAAGGGCGCTCAAAAAATAATAAATCTGTTACATAATATACGTATAGAGGACGTCTATAAATTGGGATTATTGCTCCTTGAACAATGGGAGTTGTCTCATGTGAGGGAGCTATGAATAAAGCTTCCTCTATGGCCCGTGGTTGGGAATGAAATTCCAAGAATAAAAGTATAGACTGACACTGCGTGTCAAACATGGAGATTAACAATGGGGCTTTTCTCATCTGGAGGAGCCGTAATTTAAGCTTCCTCTATAACTCGTAGTTGGGAATAGAATTCGAGAATGACAGTATAGACTGACACAACGTGCCAGAATTATGTATTAAAAACAGCCAATATTTTTTTTTTTTTTAAATGATAGAGCTAGGGAATGAGGGGAGTATGGCTAAAAAGTTTATTAGTTCCTAATGGAGTAAATTAGAGATTTACGAGAAAGACCTAACACAGCTCCAACTCTTTCTGTGTCTATCACTTATATAATGTTAAAAGAATCATGATAGTAAACATTTTAGCGTGGTCTTCTAGTTACTAGCCATGAACTTCTAGTGATTTTATGCTTGGTACTTTAGTATATAAGTTCAGTAGCGTCGTTGAGACCTTTGGGAGATAGAGTTTGCAGCCTATATATCCAAAACATCTCCCTTTTTTGAAGAGCTTGGAAGCGGTTATGTTGTTCCGGGAAAATAGTATCTATTGGGGTGATTTTTATAGCTTTAAAGTCTTTTTGATGAACCTCATTACAGTGGCGGGAGACGCTCTGAAGTAGGTCCCCTCGTTTAATGCAGGCCCTATGGCCATTAAGGCGGAGATGTAAAGGTCGAGTTGTTCTGCCCACATACTGTATACCGCAAACACAATCGATTACATAAATCACAAAGGAGCTTTTACAGTTTAGCTCATATTTAATGGGATATGTTATTTTAGTTGTATTCGAGGTAATTTGTGATTTAGTACAAATACTTAAACAGCATAAGCATTGCGGTGAACCACAGGGAGAGCTACCCGGATTAGTGGGATTATTTATTGGGGTGTCCCTGCGGTCCTGAAGACGACTGGGGGCTATAAGGTTCTTTATATTTGGTGCCCTTCTATAGATAATGCCAGGTTTATCCGGTATTAAGGGCCCCAAAAAGGGGTCTTTTTTTATAATATACCAATAACGGTCTAGGGTATTTTTAATCTTGGATCTAGAGGTGTTATATCTAGTAATTAAGGAGAATTGGATTTTTTTTGTATTGTGCTCCTCTTTTTTTGTTGTTTCCAGACAATCTTTCTGGGATAATTTTTGGACTCTTTCTTTGGCACTCTGTAGTAGATGTTGTGGGTACTTTTTCTCTTTAAATCTGTTTTCTAGAGTACTTATTTGGCGTTCACAGTCTGAGTCTTCGGTGCAATTCTTTCTTATTCTCTTATATTGGCCGTAGGGAATATTGCACAACCACGGTTTGTGGTGTGCACTCTTGAAGTTTATATAGGTGTTGCTGTCTACTGACTTGAAATACGTAATTGTATTGAATTTACCCCGGTTCAAAAATATCTGTAAATCCAGAAATTCAATATTGTCCCTACTTATTTTGGAAACAAGTTTTATACCCTTGGTATTATTGTTTAAATGATTAATGAAGGAAGTAATAGCTTCAAAAGGTCCAGACCAAACAAAAAAGAGGTCATCAATGAACCGTTTGTATAGGGATATATGTTGAGAATACATGGTCTGGGTATAAATGTATTCCTCCTCGTAGGCCCCCATGAAAATATTTGCATAAGAGGGGGCTACCCTCGTGCCCATGGCCGTCCCCCTTGTCTGCCTATAGGTGGCGCCATTATAGTGGAAGAAATTGTTTTCCAGTATAAATCCCAATCCTTTTATTAGAAAGTCCTTTTTTTGGGGAGTAAGGGAAGGGTCCGTGTCTAATATTCGGCTGACACTCTGTAAACCTATATTGTGCTGGATGTTTGAGTAGAGTGTTGATACATCTGCAGTGATAAGGATATAGTTTTCATTTATTGGAAGTTCAGATAAAAATTTAATAAGCTGACCGGAGTCCCTAAGATAGCTTTGAAGGTTGGTGACAAAAGGCTGTAGGTATAGGTCGAGATAGTGGGATAATTGGCTTGTGATGGAGTTAATCCCTGAGATTATGGGTCTTCCAGGGGGAGTATTCAAATCCTTATGAATTTTAGGCAAGTAATAAAAAAATGGGTAACTGGGCTCAGGAATATAAATAAAACTTTTCTCTTTTTTGTCTATAGTGTCCATTGCTAAAGCTTCATTCAAGAATATTAGAAATTTCTGTTGCAACTCCGGAAAGGGGTCTGTTTCACATATTTCATAGTACGCTGTATCATTTAGGATATTGCTGGCCTCTAACTGATATGCTGTATAATCGAGAAGAACAGTGCCTCCCCCTTTGTCTGCTGGCCTGATGACAATAGATTTATTATTTTTTAAGTTATTCAAAGCTTGTAATTCATCGCGGTTGAGATTTGAAGTTTGTTTCGTGGGGGTAATCATTTGTAATTCTTCCGCTACAATGTTTTGGAAAGTCTTCAAGTAGTGTCCTTGGGATTGGACAGGGTAGAATTTAGATTTGCCTTTCAGTTGTACTTTGGGAGGTGGAGCATTTTCTGTAGACACCTCAACTGGGTGTAAGGCAAAATGTCTGGCCAGAGTAAGTTTGCGGATTAGGTGATGAAAATCCACAAACAAATCAAAAGAGTTGAGTTTATTATTCGTTGGGCAGAAGAGTAAGCCCTTGGTTAATACCTGAATTTCATGATGATTTAAAATATGTTTGGAAAGATTAAATATTCCTAATTTACGTAAATCAGTAGTACTGGGTAGGGGTGGACTTAATTGGGTGGTAAGCATTCTTTTTTTCCGGTGGGCTCCAGCTCTGCATCCCCTATAGTGTTTTTTCTTTTTGCCCCTGTTTTGATTCTGGGGACTCTGGACGGTAAAATCTGAGCTTGGGGTTTTTCCTGGGGGGAGGGGGGTGTTTCTCTAAAAAAAGAGGTGTATTAATGCCTTCTAAATTTATCTCTGTCGTAGAATCATGATCAATCTGATCTATGGATGTCTCATGAGTAGAGATCTGTGACATAGTAGGGGTTGTGGTCATGGAAGCCAGAGGATAGTCGCTTTTATATGGAGTGTGTTCCATTTTAATTTTTTCAAACCTTTCCCGAATGGTTTGTGCTTTATCCATTAGTGTGAAGGGGGAAAGTTTCTGATTAGGTGACAAATGGTTTGATTTTAACAAATCATCTGACGACCCACTGGATAGCCAAGCCCCCGCTAGCTCAGCCAATCAGCTCTTTTCTGCATTTTTACTGTATTTTGACCTGTCCCGCCTTTGATTTTGATTGGTCCAGACTTCTCCATAGGATATAATGGGTCTTTGTCGCTCCTATTCTGATTGGTCAATTCTCCTCCATAGCTTATAATGGGTCTTTGTTGCTCCTATTCTGATTGTCTGGTTTATGCCGACCAATGAGAATAGCTTACAGAATTTGAATTACTGTATTTCCCGGCAATTCTCTCTATTGCAATTCCCGATGTAGCGCCGGTCTCGACGACAAACGCGTTGTTGGGGATTGAATTGATTTATGTTTATAGAAGGTTTCAGCTCTTTTTCAGAGGATATTTTACAACTAATAATTTTTTTTTTTTAATTCATACTCCATGCCGCACGGCGCTGAGAGCCGAGATTGCATTGCGCCCATCTCTCCATAGACTACAATGGGAGCAGTAGCTTGCACTCTGATTGGCTGGGATAGCCAAGTCCCCGCTAGCTCAGCCAATCAGCTCTTTTCTGCATTTTTACTATATTTTGAACTGTCCCGCCTTTGATTTTGATTGGTTCAAACTTCTCCATAGGCTATAATGGGTCCCTGTCGCTCCTATTCTGATTTGCCGAGATAGTCAAGCCCCCGCTAGCTCAGCCAATCAGCTCTTTTCTGCATTTTTACTGTATTTTGAACTGTCCCGCCTTTAATTCTGCTTGGTCAATAGTTCTCCATAGGTTTTAATGGTTCACTGTCGCTCCTATTCTGATTGGCCAGTTTCTGCCGACCAATGAGAATAGCTTTCAGAATTTGAATTACTGTATTTCCCGGCAATTTCCAATATCCTAATTCTTGATATTGCGCCGTTCTAGATTTTTGGAAAGTGTTTTTTTTTTTAAATATTTTTTATTTTTGAGGTTGAGCTCTTTTCTGAGAATGTTTTCCGCCTTTATAAAGGCGATTTTTTTGGAATCATACTCCTGCCACATGGAGCTGAGCGCCGAGATTTCTGTTGCGATCTTCTGTATGCTTCCTCTCATGTTACGTTCTTGCTTCACTTCGCCTCCGCTAGAGCATTTAGACCAAAATAAACTAGGTCTGCTTGTCGGAGCTGCAGAGCGCTGCATTGCGGCGCGCTTTGGCGAGCCGCGATCGTACATGCCTCGGGGTTTTCGAGCCCGCCGCGTCCCGGCCCGGAACGCCTACATCGCGCCTACACCGTGCACCTTGCCCGCCCCTTCATGCGGGGCGCAGCTGAAAGTGGCGAACGCTGCGCCTAACACTGCATCCCTGCGTCCGACAGGGGGATTCGGGCCGGGAGGCGCAGTTTACTCCCAAAAACAGGCGAAAAGCCCGATCATACATGTCGCCCTCAGTGTGTCCAGGTCTGCTTGCAATTTATGAACCTCTTCCATAGATTGCAATACACTACATAGCTTGGAAGATGGTTTTGCAAGGACAGTAGTGGTGTTCGGTTTGAGGTTAAAGTCAATGGGAGAAGATGTTTGGGTTAATTTTATACCTATACAGGTGAAGAGAAGCTCAATCCAGACAAGTGAATGGGAGACGTGGAACCACTTGGAGAAGAAAAGTTGGCTCTAAGAGTGACAGAAAAAAATTTAGAGTCTAAAACACTTCATTCCTTTCGATTGCTAACTGAAAAGTTGAGGACAGCTTGCTAGTAGGGGCGTAGCTATAGGAGGTGCAGAGATAGCCGCTGCTATGGGGCCCTGCATCCTGAGGGGGCCCAAAAGCCCCTTTGACACATAAGAAGACATCGGTATTGTAAATGGCACATGGTAACTGGTAGGAGCCCCATTTCACTTTTTGAATCAGGGCCCAAGAACTTGAACTTGCGCATCTGCAGGCTGGACTAGATTAGACAGCAGTACCATTGGTGGCAGTGAGAACATGCCAATGGGGATAATGGAGGTTCCAGTTCGACTAGATCAGACGGCACTACCATTAGTGGCAGTGAGAACAAGCCAATGAGGAACATGGAGGTTCCGGTTTGACAAGATTAGACGGCAGTACCATTGGTGGCAGTGAGAATATGCCAATGCGGAACATGGAGGTTCCAGTTCGAATAGATTAGGCAGCAGTACCATTGGTGGCAGTGAGAACACGGCAATGGGGAACAGCGAGGTTCCGGTTCAACTACATTAGGCAGCAGTACCATTGGTGGAAGCGAGAACATGCCAATGGGGAACATGGAAGTTCCAGTTCGACAGGATTAGGCGGCAGTACCATTGGTGGCAACGAGAACATGCCAATGGGGAACATGGAGGTTCCTTTTTGACTAGATTAGCTGCCAGTACCATTGGTGGCAGAGAGAAGATGCCAATGAGGAGCATGGAGGTCACAGTTCGAGGTTCTGGATAACAGGACTTAATACATTTGGTGGTAGTACAGGTGGAGGCATTTAAAAAATAAAGAATTGGAGGGCTACAAGGAGGAGAAGAGGAGTATGCAGTTCACATTAAGGTCATACAGGTGTATATTTCAAAATAAATTCAGTAGTAAGACTTGTAAATCTAGCTGCTAACAGCAGTAGTATACAATTTGTAGAAGCAGCAGGCACAGGAACTACAGACATGAGATGTAGTGTTGTTTAAATGTGTATTTCACATTGTCAAGAAGACGTGCTACAGGTTACGAGTTAGTGACATAGGCAATCGGGGCAACAAAATGATCAGAGATCCACACTTGATTAATTTTTATAAATGTTGGGGTGGTTGGGGATGGTTGGGGTGAAAGCGTTTCTTATGCTCCCACACCTGATACACAGAAGGTTGGCTGTCAGACTGGCTGCTGTACAGTGTGCAGGTCACACTGGTGGAAGGGGAAGGTGTAGGCTGTGTTGCTGGTGGTGGGAATCGGCCAACAGTATCTGGAACTGAGGAAGATGCTTGCTCATGCTGCTCCGGCACATCGGCAGCAAAGGACCGCTTGGGCTTGGAAGTGGTGGAGAGGAGGAGGAGCAGAAGATGTCATGGTGGTTGGAAGCCCAGCACCTGTATGGCCTTTTTTCTCCAATCGACTATTCCACAGCAATTCATGCTTTCCATACAAGTGCCTGTTCATGCTCGTGGCAAATCTGAGGCTTGATCGAAAAAGGCCAAAGCTTCACAAGTCCTGGGCCTTTTCGACTGTGAACACCTAGTGAAAACCGGTGTTTGTTCCTACTGCCACCACTGACCACGGCTGGTGGAGTATTGTCAGCGGACTTGTGCAACCGACCTCTCTCTTTCTGTGGCCGGACCCGCACTGACACTACCCCAACCTCCTCCTCCAGTGATGATATGCTCACCAGCTGCTGCTGAGAAGACCAGGTTGGATCCGCAACATCATCATCATCATCACAGGTGATTTCCTTTTCCTCACAGTCTACATCCTCAAGCTGAGGGCTAGGAGCCACAGTCACTGCGAGGCATTACTGACCATTCAGTATTTCTGCTGATGGAGCAGTTTCTTCTCCTCTTCTAAGAGCATCAGCGATTTGATGTCAGAGTAGACAAAATCATCCTCTTTTCCTCTTGAGATTTTGAAATGCCTTCTGACCCCAACCGCATTGTGTGGTCAATGAGCTATTCAGAATATGGATTATTTTGAGTGGTCTGTACATTGGGTTGTGACAATTGACCCGTGTTTGCTTCAGGTTAGACTGATGATGATGATGGCATTTGTGGATGTGACTGAGAGGAAGAGGAGGTAAAAACGCTGGATGCAGGATCTGATAACCCATGAATAACAGATTGGCGATGCTGTTTAGTCATGAGACACACAGGGAACTGAACAGGTGATGATAGGCCTCATGGTCCTGCGACTGACGATGTGCTCGCTTATGTGTTGTCCGGAGCACTGGAAGGAGTGCCTTGTCTCTTACTTCTATCTCCACTTTGTATGCCTCTCCTTTCTCGCTTACTACCTCTAGTTCTCACCATGTTGAAAATTTAAATACTATAGTTCTGTGCGTGGCAAAAGATATTTGTAATAAAAAAGAGAGAAGTATATACATATGTGGATCACAGTAACGCACTGGTATATTTCAGAGTTATGTGGATTTAAAATCTGGCAAAATTACACTTTTTGGCATTGAGTAAGATTTAGCAACAGAGAGAACTCTGTTGTAATCTATTTCCTGTATCTGTATCTGTATGACAATAACAAACAGTATATTTGAAAGGTATTGCACCTCCAAAAATGCCAAAAATGAACTTTTCTCCACTCAGAATAATTTTTACCAACCAACCACTATTTAAAATACATTTCTTTGTATAGGAGATTTGGAAACTGTTTGTTATACAATTACTGAATCCCGAAAACTGCAAAAAATTAAGTTTTCTCCACTCAGTATAATTTTCACCAACCAACCACGATTTAGAATATATTTCTTTGTATAGTAGAATTGGAGACAGTGTGTTAAACAATTACTGAACCCCCAAAACTGCCAAATTGAACTTTTCTTCACTCAGAATAATTTTCACCAACCCACCACTATTTAACATATATTTCTTTGTATATGAGATTTGAAGACGGTGTGTTATACAATTACTGAATCCCCAAAACTGCCAAAATAATATGTATCCATGTATATAAGAGTTAGGCATTATGTGAGCCTGCAAATGTTGCCAAGTAACAGTTTCTGGGTGTGAGAACGATGCAGCCAACAATACCAAACTCCCTAATTATTGCTGTCTATGGAGAGGAAAATACTATCTAACTAAGCCTTGATTCCCTAAGCTTGCTGAACACCCCCCTAACTAACTACCTAACTAACTAATCTAAATAACAGCTTTTCCTGTCTAAAATCGATGATAAATCTTGAGCCTGCATGCAAGCAAGCAGACAGCAGTCTGTGCAGTACTGAGAGTGAGCTGAAATGGCGTTCAGAATGCAATACGGTGAAATATATAACATGGTCATGTGATTTCAGCAATCAATGAGAGCCCTACACCTCAGCGATGAAGTTTTTGACACTTCTCTGTGCTATGCACTGATTGGATGGCCGCCAAAAGTTGAGAAAGGTGCTGAAAACTATTAAAATGGCTTGTCGAATGCCATATCGAACTCAAACATTTACTCGAATGAACAGTAAAAGGTTCAGTTCGAGTTCGAGAAAATCGAGATGTTTGACTCGAACTTTAGTTTTCTCGAATGGTTCGATCAACACTAATTACAAATGACATGGTATAAAGAGAAGGCTATGGAAACAGTTGCTGTAGTATTCTTGGTGATATATAATGAAGGCATGTACAAACACTTTGGGTGACTCAATGGTAAGCACCGACCAGATACAGGATATCATTTTTGAGGTGAAGACGGCAAGAGGTAATGTGGATGTGTAGAATAAAGTAGGTGATAATTAAGGGTTACCCGATACAGTGGACCTGGTAAACTTCAGAAAAAAGTGAAACAATTCACTGTGATTTTCAATGCTTTTTCATGTTCCTGCATGGCTCTTTTTAATAAGATAAGATAATAAGGCAAACATTAAAAATGTGCTAAACCTTGAAAAAGAATGAGCTGGGAGTAGTGTTGAGCGATTATTCTCGACAAAGTTGAAATCGGCACAGTTTTTATGTTGATCGAAATTTTTAGATCATGCGATAATTTAGGTTAAAATCTGTGCATCATCTCTTAAGATCGCGCCATTTTCGGCGCTTCCTGTCATTTTGGCGGCCAGCAAATCAGCTTACAGAAAAGAGCAGGGTGAGATGTGTGTGCGACGTCGTGACTGGGATGTGTATGGTTGCGATTGGCTGGAAAAATCACATGACCTCGTTTTACATAGAACAGCCCTTCCTGTTCAGCCTCAGTGTCTCTCAGCGTCTCTGAGCAGAAGGACGTGCGCTCTGCTTGTGTCCAAACAGCTCAGCGAAATTAATCTATTTCTTCACAGAGAAAGCTCTACTGTTAGCTGTGATCCTCACAACTTAGTTAGATTAGAGATTGGAAGATTTTATGTAGTTAGGTAGAGAATTATAAAGGAGCATCTACCGCTGTAAAGTCACGGAGGGGGAGGGGAGCGGGGGGGGGGGGGCGGGCGAACACAGACAAGCTCTATGAAGAATACTGGATAAAGTTCACCAAGACTTAGTGTAGACATTGCACTGCAATAGCTTCATTGTTAACAGTTTTCTGTTGAAATATTTCCTGGATATTGGGCAGCCTGAACTTATATTACGATACACATCTTTTCTAGTAACTGCAGGTCTCTTTGTTAGGTGCAAAACTCCACTTTTATTATCAGTATACATTTTAGATAGGTGTTAATTTTCAATTTTGCCCATTCCACCTTTGTTCATATATCCACCTTGCAGTTAAATTAGAATCCAGCAATTTTGTAGTCAGCACAGGTTGATAGGTGCCAAAAATACCTTGTATTATCCGAATACATTACAGATACGTGTTTTTTGCACTTTTGCCCAGTCCAGATTTGTTCATTGAGGCACCTTGCACTTAAATGTGAATACAGCAATTTTGTAGTCACCACAGGTGAATTGAAAGGTGCCAAAAATTCCTTTTATTATCCAAATACATTACTGATACGTGTTTTTTGCACTTCTGCCCAGTCCAGATTTGTTGATAGACCCACCTTGCAGTTAAATTTGAATCCAGCAATTGTGTAATTACCACAGGTGAATTGATAGGTGCCAAAAATACCTTTTAATATCCCAATACATTACAGAAACGTGTTTTTTGACTTTGGCACACTACAGCTTTGTTCGTTGAGTCACCTTGCACTTAAATGTGAATGCAGCAATTTTGTAGTCACCACAGGTGAATTGAAAGGTGCCAAAATTACCTTTTATTATCCGAATACATTACAGATACGTGTTTTTTGCACTTTTGCCCAGTCCAGATTTGTTGATAGAGCCCCCTTGCAGTTAAATTTGAATCCAGCAATTGTGTAGTTACCACAGGTGAATTGAAAGGTGCCACAAAAAAACATTTATTATCCGAATACATTACAGATACGTGTTTTTTGCACTTTTGCCCAGTCCAGATTTGTTGATAGAGCCACCGTGCAGTTAAATTTGAATCCAGCAATTGTGTAGTTACCACAGGTGAATTGATAGGTGCCAAAAATACCTTTTATTATCCGAATACATTACAGATACGTGTTTTTTGACTTTGGCGCACTACAGCTTTGTTCATTGAGGCACCTTGCACTTAAATGTGAATGCAGCAATTTTGTAGTCACCACAGGTGAATTGAAAGGTGCCAAAAATACCTTTTATTATCCGAATACATTTCAGATACGTGTTTTTTCACTTTGGCGCAGGCCAGCTTTGTTGATAGATCTACTTTGCAGTTAAATTTGAATACAGCAATTTTGTAGTCACCACAGGTGACTTGATAGGTGCCAAAAATACCTTTTATTATCCGAATACATTTCAGATACGTGTTTTTTCACTTTGGCGCAGGCCAGCTTTGTTGATAGATCTACTTTGCAGTTAAATTTGAATACAGCAATTTTGTAGTCACCACAGGTGAATTGATAGGTGCCAAAAATACCTTTTATTATCCGAATACATTTCAGATACGTGTTTTTTCACTTTGGCGCAGGCCAGCTTTGTTGATAGATCTACTTTGCAGTTATATTTGAATCCAGCAATTTTGTTTTGATTTGAGGGATTTGAGAATAGCTGTGATTTGCTGTCTTTTAATAAGAGACTTTCCAAAACTCTTCCATACCTTCTCAAATTTTATATTTCTGAACATGGAGCGAAATTCAGGTGGTAAGCGAGCAAAGAAGGGGGTAGGACATGGAGGTAGAGGTACGAGAGAAGGTGCTCCTTCCAGTGCTGGCGACAACACGCATGCCAGCGGATCGTCAGTTGCAGGACCGTCAGGCCTGTCATCGCTGGGTCAGGGCCCTGTGAATCTCAGTAACGAACAGCGTCGCCAATCTGTCCTTCAGTGGTTAATGCAACCTGCATCCAGCAGTCTTACCTCCTCGTCCTCCCAGTTACGGCCACAAATGTCGTCATCAGCATCACCAGCATCCGTCCAACATGAAGCAGCCCAAATGTCAACTCGTGTACCCACCACTGTGGATAATCCATTTTCTGAAGACCTCTTTGATGACAAAATGCGGTTGGAGTCAGAAGGCATGTTAAAAGATCAAGAGGCCAAAGAGGATGATTTTCTCTGCTCTGACGCCCAGTTACTGATGCCATCAGAGGAGGAGAAGGAAGCCGGTCAATCGGCAAAAATCCCGGGCGGTCGGCAATGCTTGCAGTCCCTCTTGCTTGTAGCCCGCAGCTCCTGGATGCAGAATGTCAGGACGACGAAGTCACCTGTGTTGATGATGATGATGACGACATTGCGGATCCAACGTGGTCTTTTCAGCAGAATTTGCTTGCGAGCACTTCATCACTGGACGAGGAGGAAGACGATGGGGTAGTGTCAGTACGGGTTCCGCCTCAAAAAGGGAGAGGGCGGTCGCAGAAGTCCGCTGATATGATTCCGCCAGCCACGGTCAGCGCAAACCCCGCTCCTCGCTTATCGCCGTCAAAAAGGTCCAGGACCTCTCAAGCCTGGGCCTTCTTTGAGCAAGCCTCTGATTCACCCAACGATGTCATATGCCGCCTTTGCCGTAAACGCATAAGTAGAGGCAAGAACCTTAGGTGGTTAACCACCACCAACATGTCTAGTCACATGCAGCGAATGCATGAGTTGAAATGGAGGCAACACTTGGCCAAAAAAGGC
Source organism: Phyllomedusa bahiana (assembly GCA_025379985.1). Lineage (NCBI taxonomy): Eukaryota > Metazoa > Chordata > Amphibia > Anura > Hylidae > Phyllomedusa > Phyllomedusa bahiana. The sequence goes on from JAODAL010028618.1 coordinate 25,582, forward strand.
CAGACCGACGACGGGCCTCCAACCACTGTCACACCCTCTGTCTCCCGCCTCCTCCCTCCCGCCACCACCAAGCATTCCTCAGCTGCCCATGTCTCTCAGAGTCATGATCAGGGATCAGCCTCCGCTTCAGCCTCCACCATCGCCCGAGTACCACCAGCACCACTAGAGACCCATCCTACCCCTTCTCCTTCTGCCAGTTTGACGACCTGCACGCAATAGAGCGGCCAGTCTTGCAGCCAGCCTTCTGTCTTCCAGGTTTGGGAGCAGAAGAAACACTTTAACCCAAACCATCCCAAAGCCAAAAGCCTGAATGTCGGCATTACCAGGCTTTTGGCCTTGGAAATGTTGCCTTTCCGTCTGGTGGACACAGATGGGTTCCTTTCCGGATAAGGAATAAGATGAGCAAGCCAGCCAGCCAAACGAGGAATAGAACTTCGCCCAAGCCGTTGCTACGTGAGTAGCTGCATAGGGCCCGATCACGCGACGTTTCGGAGGACACGCCTCCTTTCTCAAGCGCTTGAGAAAGGGGGCGTGTCCTCCGAAACGTTGCGTGATCGGGCCCTATGCAGCTATTCACGTAGTAACGGCTTGGGCTAAGTTCTATTCCTCGTCTGGCTGGCTGGCATGCTCATCTTATTCCTTATCCGGAAAGGACTCGCTGAATTCAGCTAAGTGCTCTGTGCTTTCTATTTTGTATACATGGTACGGTTTTGAAAATTCTGGCGTAAAGATTACGTTACATATCTATGCATATTTATTAATAAATAAGAAGAAAGAGTTTATCGTGTATCGTTCATTTTTGGACGCTCTTTTTTTGGTTTTAGTTTTGAAGCAGGGGGGGTCCTCTGTGATCTGCAGAGCACATGGCACTAGTGCAATAAATAAATAGTTCAGAGGGTTCCGCCACGTCAGGGCCCCTTGCCTGCCCCCAAAAAAACAGATGCCAAAGGGGATTTCTTTGCCGAAAAAAGCCGTCCCGCCCTGGCCCGCCACGTGTCTCTAAAAATTTTAAGGCCCCTTGTTGCCTGTGGCCGGAAAAGTCCTCTGATACCGCCAAAGGAAATAAGCACGGGCCAAGTCCGCTATATCTCTGTGACAGCTCACTGGGGAGCTGGGTGGAGTCTCTGGGGGGAGGTGGCTTCGGGTCGCGCACGCTCTTCAAAAAAGCGGGTGGTGCAGGGTTTTTTCCCCCCAAGGGCCCCTGTGGATCACGGGGCCCGAGAAACCCCGCCCTGTTGAAATTTAAACTGTTTGGAGACCCCTCCACACACAGGGCAGGAGCTGTGGACGGCTCTCGCAAAGAACCGAGCGCTGGCTGGGTGCCAAGAAACCTTTTGCCAGGCAAGGGGGTGGCATAACGGGCAAAAACTGTGGCCCCCTTAAAATGGTAGGTGGAGCACTCCCTTTCCCGGACAGTCTGAACCTTGTCGTCCGAAAATTTTTAAAGGCTACCCGGGTTGGACTGCCTGCTGAAAAGGTCGAAATAAAGTTTGTCTTCCGCCGTTCGCCCCCGCTTTGTCCCACCTGGCTGGGCAGCTCAGCCCGGCCTCCCGTCAACCGTCTCATTGTTGACGTGGCAACACGCTGAAATTCCACCCCCCAATCTCCCGCGATTGTGACAGCAGCGCAATGCCTTAGCAGTACGAAGTGAACGGCTGACAAGCAGCGGGCGGACCCCGGGGGTGTTGAGCCACCCAGAGTGGGGCAAGTGAAAGAGTCTGCATCATCCTTTCCCTTTTTTAAGAAGCCCCCCAAAATGGCAGTGCGGGGCAATGCCCCTTGTCAGCATGAGCTTTTGGTGATCTTAGTTCTGGAACGTCGTTGGACACTCTGAAAAGACAGGTCCCGCCAGCGACGGGGGGGAGACGCCAGAGCGGGGCACGGAGCCTTTTTCTGTCAAATCCACAAGGCCCCCACAGTTTACAATTTTCATCGGTCTTTTTAGGCATTGGTTCGGTTTCCAGAGCTAGTGCAAGGGGGCGCATCAGCTCTCAGGGTGCTCATTCGGGGAAGTCGGGCTGTGTTGAAGCTGTGTCGGAGGGGGGAGGTGGAGGAGGAGGAGGAGGAGGGGTATCCTAGACACCGACGTTACCGACTCCCTGCCTTAGAAAGAGGTTGGCGCGAATTTGAGGGAGGAGGAAGATCAGTTTGTAGTGCCCTCGACCCAGGGGTTTGGGAAAAATAAAGGCTCCATCTTCACATGGTGCTGGGATGCCCCCATTTCCTCCAACATGACCCCGCTTAAGGCCATAAAAATGAAAACTTTTTACTGGTTGGCCACCCTCCTGGCCCCCGGTACAAAACAAAAACACTTTTCCTTCCACCCACCCAAATAGAGAGTAAAATGCGAATGGAAAACCTTGCTGATTGATCAACTGGAGACATCTGTTGCGTTGCTTCCCTTCCCCCCAAAAATTTCCCGGGGGAAAACCACGAGTGACAGCAGTAGGTGCCCGTGCCGTTTTCGGCAGCAGAGGGAAAAGGGGCGAAGCCTAATGGGTGCCTTGGTAATTTTTATTTACCCTCACCCCGCATCAATAGGGGACACTCCAACACACAGAACCAGCTTAAGATCTGGGACGACTTCGCGTCCCCCAACACCAATGTTTTTGGATGTGTTCCGGGCCCAATAACTTCTGGGTTCCAAAAAAGAATGGCCCAGCTCGTCGCCCCGCCCTGAGGTGTTTTCCCGCCCCGCGCCACGTCATTTCTGATGGACCTTCGCACAGTGGGGGAGTCATTACGACAAACGCTCGGCTTTCCCCAGATAATGGGACGTTTGTTTTTCATCAAGATAAAATAGGCATGGATCTTGATATTTTGTGGGGCCAATTGCCGAGGTCAATGATTAGTTGCCGGTTACTTCGCACCCTTTTTCAAACAAAAATGGCCCCTTTTGAAAAATGTTTTTAAATGATCATTTCTTACTGCAATTTTTTTTTTCTTTTTTCCCAACGTTATTTTGGGTTTTTTGCTGTGAGGAGACGTAAAAGACGCAAGGTTTCATGACAACCCCCGTACCTTTACTCACTTTTTTTTAAAAGAAGTTTCGCATTTCAAGGGTTTTGAGGTCATGTTGCTGTGAGATCAGCTAAAAATTATGGTCCTTTGGAAAGAAATTGGCTTTTAAGTGACATTTCTCCCTCACATTTTTAAAGTGGCTGAGAGTCATATTTATATTTTTTGGGGTCAGTAGCTGTGAGAACAGCAATAATCAGGGCCCTTTGGGGACAGAAATGTGGCTTTTAAGTGACATTTTCCCCAAAATTTTTTTAATAGTGGCTGAAAGTCAAATTTTAATTTTTTGGGGTCTTTTGGCTGTGAGATACAGCAATAATCATGGTCCTTTTTGGGAACATAAATGTGGTTTAAGGGGGGCATTTCTCCCCAAAAATTTTTAACAGCGGCTGAGAAAGTATTTTTTAAAATTTTTTTTGGGTCATGCTGTTTTGAAATGCGCAATCTCAGGTCCTATTATAAAAAAAAATTTTTTTCTACAACTTTTTGTTCTTCACAATTGCCCAAAAGGGGTCAAGGGTCATGTTTTTGAATTTTGGGGGTTTTTGTTTTGAAATGCAGCTATACTACAGTCTATTATAAAAAAATGTTGTTTTAACGACATTTGTTCTTCACAATTGTCCAAAGGGGCTCGGGGGCTGCTTTGATTTTTGGGGGCATTTTGCTTTGAAATTGTGCTATAAACAGGTCCTATTATAAAAAAATGTTGTTTCTAAACAGACTTTTGTTTTCACAATTGTCAAAAAGGGGGCTTGGGTCATGTTTTGAATTTTTGGAGGGCTTTTGCTGGACTTGCAGTATATCGGTCCTATTATAAAAAAATGTTGTTTTAACAGACATTTTTTCTTCACAATTGTCAAGGTGGCTAAAGGGGTGATGGTGCTGTCAGAAACAGGAATAGGTAGGACCTTTTTTATGGACACATATTGCAAAATGACTTTTTTTTGCAAGTTTTTTAACATAGCTTAAATCCCTGTTTGAGACAACCCATTTAATAAAAATTAAAAAAAATGAAACAAATACAGGGGGGGATTCCTCCTATTTTAAAAATGTTTTTCTGAATTAAACTACAAAAACTTGCTGTACAAAATGGGGGAAAAAAATTTTTTTAATTGTAAAGGGGAGGTACAGGAAAATTTACCAGATGTAGTTATTCAGGGGCTGGAGTTGGAGCACGGACAGAGAACAAATACAGAGCAATTTCCTCCAGCACGTTTAGTAAAATGAGAAAACTAATGCCAAGAAAAAGGGCACCTGGGTTGGGAACGGAGGTTAACCCCCAGATTTCCAAATGAAGCTCAATTTGGGCCGCCCTCATACAGGGGGGGCAGCGCCTACCCCGGGGCGAAGTCCCGTGAAACTAAAATGGTGGTTGAAAAAACCCTTTTTCCCGGGACTTTTTTAAACGGGGTCATGCAGGGTTTTTGGGGGTCAGCTGTGGCCCCGGCAGGTTAGTCAATGCCAGTGAAAACTAAAATGGTGGGAAAGCTCCTTTTTTCCGCACTTTTTTTAAACGGGGTCATGCAGGTTTTTGGGGGTCATGCTTGGGCCCGGCGGTATAGTCAATGTCCGGAAACTAAAATGGTGGTTGAAAAATCCTTTTTTCCCGGGACTTTTTAAATCTGGGTCATGCAGGTTTGGGGGCCCTGCTGCGTTCCAGGCGGGTTTCAATGTCCAGTTCAAAATCAATGATGGTTTAAATCAATGCCTTTTGGCACTTTTAATTTGTGGGTCAGCAGGTTTAAGGCTCTTGCGGGTGCAAGACAGGGATGTGAATGGTGTGTATTTTTTTCTGTGGCTTTATAAACCCTTTTTGCCAAGATGTAAACCCTATCCATTTGACTGTGTGGATGTTAATTCCAGTTCTCCAGCCCCGTTTGGGGTGTAAAATGAAAGGTGTTTTTGCTCTCCCCTAGACTTTAAAAGGGCATGTCATAAACTTCTATCAACTATCGACTATCTTGTCCATGATGGTCACATCGACCCTGACGATGCGATGGCCCAAAGTAATCCCCAAAACCCAGCGGGGGCAAAATTCACTATTTTAAAAACCGGGGTTTCCTGGTGTTCCTGGAGATGATCTGTCATTTTAAGATCCTGAAAGCAGGCAGTTGCATTAGTAAGATCATATAATGTAGGTTAAAGACCTGTGACAGCACCAATGCACTTCAAAGACTCTTTCTCAGAAATATGGCTAATTTTTATAGTAGGTGGTCAATACATATTTTTTATGAAAGTTAATACAGTAAGTAAAATTTTAAATTTAAAACCCCCCTTTCCCCCAAAAGAAAAAACATTTACATCATGGCTGGAAGGTTAATGCCCTTTGCTGTACATTTACAACGTGGCTTCAAATGTCACCGTGTCAAGTGACATGGCAAATAGTAGTCATGGCTGCTGTCATTAATAGCAACTAATCACAGCTGCTGTGATTCTTCAGTCAATACTGGCTGACGAACTGCAGCATTACAATTGAATAAAGGCCAAATTTATCCCCAGCTCATGCTCTAAAGAACTCATTAAGGACAGGAGTTTGTGACTTTGCAGAATCTACTTAGAGATAATGGTTGCTATTGCGGCAAAAACACCCATGATTACCATCAACATCACCTTTTGAGTTTAGCTCAGTGGCGTCGCAGCAGTCGCAGTTGCAAACGGTCCTGCTCGCCACAGGATGTATCACTCGGTCAAATAGACCCAGTGATACAGCGCTCAAAGCAGCCACCTGTGCGGTGCAGGCAGTGACTGAGGGTAAATGGCTGGTATACACTGATACCAGCAGCCTAGCCCACTGAAGGCAGCAGCGCGATGTAATGATGTAATTTTGACGCTGCCTGTACTAGGCCCTAAGCCTATCACTAGGCTTAGTGCATAGTAGATGCCGTAACTGGTGTTCCGGAGCGGGAGGCGTGATGGACAGTGTGTGAGGATAGTGGTTAATACATAATAAAATCCATAGCAATATGAGTTCATAGTTTCTCAGGTACAGGCAAGGGAAGAAGCAGTCTAGAGGGCTTAAAAGGAGATGACTAATTGAGGGAACAACAGGAACAAGAGAGGACAAAATCGTTGAAATCTTGGACAAGATTAGGCCACCAATAGAGCTGCAGGATCAATAGTAAAGATTTTTGAATTCCTGGGTGGCCAGCTAGCATGGACGAGTGACCACATTTAAGAATTCTTTTCCTTTAGGCTGGATGAAGAAAGGTTTTTTCTGAAGGAATCCATTGGAGATTGATGGGAGCTGTGGTAATCAAGCGTTCTGGAGGAATGATGTGCTGAGGCGTAGAGTTGAGGCCAGCAATATCTGAGTAATGGGAAAAGCCTTCATGATTTTCTCTGTGGTCCTAAAATGTAGCAGAAAATTAAATCGAAAGGAGAAGAGTAACCATCTCGCTTGCCTGGGATTTAAGCATTGCACAGTCGGGAGGAGATTCTTATGGTCAGTGAAAATATTCACTGGATGACGAAAACCTGCCAGAAGATGGTGCCACTCTTCTAAAGCCGGTTTAATGGACAATTCTCAATCCCCAATGATATAATTTCCTTCTGCAGTAAAGAAGGTTCTTTAGGAAAAAAAACACAGGTAATGGTCTTGCCTTTAGGAGTTTTCTGTGTGAGGAAAGCTCTGATTCCCATGGAAAAGGAATCCACCTATAAGTAGAAGGGTTTTTTTGGATCCGGGTGTGTTAGCTAATACGGCTTTAAGATACGCAAAGTCTTCTTCCACTTCAGATGGCCAGAGTTTTGGGTTGCAGGTTTTTTTTTTTAGTCAAAGTAACTATGGAGTCGTCAGAGTAGAGAAGTGGGGAATAAATTTATGATAATAGTTCGCAGAGCTCAGGAAGAGCTGAATCCCCTGAAGTTGTACAGGTTGTGGCCATTGAAGAACTGTAGACAATTTAGCAGGATCCTTTTGTAGACCGCTATCAGAGACGATGTACCCCAGGAAGGATAGACTGCTCTGTTCAAAAACACATTTCTCCAGTTTCGCTAAGAGAAGGTTGTCCTGTAAACATCTTAGAACCAGACACATATGGTCATGATGAGACTTGAGATCAAGAGCAGGTCTTGGAAGACTTCATTGACAAAGTTCTGGAAGACGGCTGAAGCATTGCAAAGATCAAGAGACTTGAAATGCCCATCACGGGTGTTGAAGGTGGTCTTCCATTCATCCCCTTCACGAATACGGATCAGGTTGATGGCTCCACACAAGTCGAGCTTAGTGAAGATTCTGGCTTCACACAGACGGTCAAAGCTCAGAGATCAAGGATAGTGGGTAACAGTTATTACAGTTTAGGTAAACTGTACCTAAACTGTCACAGCTGCATTTTTTATCTTTATCTGGAGCTTGTGGATTACATTGAATAAATATCTTAATTTGCATTTATCTTTGGAGTGCTGTCTATGACATACTAGTTATGGACATCCAATCCAGTATTGACTAGCATCCAGCAAATACGTTTTACTTATTGAGTGCCAACCAAATAACAGATATCGGGTACCAGTTCTTCACAGGGATATTATTTAAACCTGGATAATAGATGCAGGGTTGAAGAGATCTATCCTTGTTTTCTACAAAGAAAAAAAAGCATCAACAGGAAAAGATGACTTATGGAAAAAGCCCTTTTGCAAATTGATATAGGCTGACATGGCTTAGATTTCAGGCACATACAAGAGGTACACTCCACCCAGAGGAGGCATTGGGCCAGGGATAAGATCTATTGGCCAGTTAAAGACTTGGTGAGGCGGATGATCTCTTTTCTCACTGAAGACATCTGCAAACTCTTGATATGGAGTCGGAAGACCTGGAAGCAGGATAGAGGATGTAAATGGAGAAACCGGTGGCATCAAGCGAAGAGGAGTGAGACACTGGACATGGCACTGTTGTCCCTAGCGAGTGACTTTGCATGTTCTTCAGTAAGGGAGCATGGAGCTGCAGCCATGGAAAACCCAAAAGAACTGCAGAGGTGGAATGTGGCATCACAAGGAACGAGATCTCCTGTGAAATGCTCCAAACTGAAGCAACAGAGGTTCAGTACGATACTGGATGGTGCCTTTTAGGAATTCTCCACTAATGGAAGAAATGACCAGAGGCTTGACAAGAGGAATCACAAGAAGATGAAATCTGGTGATCAAAGATTAATTGATGAAATTTCCGGCAGAACCAGAATTCGAAAAGGCAGAAACCTGAAACTTGGCCTCAGTTTCAGTGAGATGAGCATGACTGGCATGATCAAATAAGGAGGTGATGCATCTTCACCTAGGACCACTTCTCATATGAAGCCTAGGTGCTGAAGTTTCCCAGACAAACTGAACATAGGCTCATTATGAGAGATGTTTGGAGAAGTCAGTGGAAGCCTCTGGAAGATGATGGCTACTCGAGGAGGATGACATGGCCAGCAAGAATCTCACTGCTGGTGAAGCTCCTGTTTCATATAAATCATGCACTTTCAGCTTCAGGTTAGATTTAGCAAAACGACATCTGCAGAACCCCACCTGCCCAATACTATTCAACTCATAAGAAAGCGTGTCGTATAGCTACAGGCAAACAACTTCTGAACTTCGTGCTCTTTTAATATGTGCAATTCAGCATACAGTCCATAAACATTTAGACTTTAGAAACAAATATCTTCAAAAAGGTATAAAAAACCTGTAATCCAACAATCAGTTGCTGAGTTCACAGGCATAGTCCGGACACAATCATCTCGGGGTTTGTTCGCTGAAGCAGCTGAATGGCCAAGCGGTAGTCTGCATTAACTAGAGTGCCATGCACGCGACGCTTCGGGGGAAGGCAACGCCCCCTTTCTCAAGCGTGAGTTGGATGCAAGGTAGAAGCTATTTATATAGCACACTACCATTATGTATAGCTCGTCATGATATTACACTACTATAAATTGTAACAGATTAAATAGACATATATAAACCCCAACTACGACTGAAGAGGAACCACTAAACATACAAACTATCTAAAAACTCAGATCTTCTACCTATCGCAATTCTTTCAGCATTATTAAAGATTATCAACTATTGTCCTCTTTATCACCTATATTTAGCAAATATTAAGTATCTTTTTAATTTATTAGGTATAAACTAACACTGCTAAGGTAGAAAATATCCAAAGGCGTATGGGTAATGCCGCAATTGCTTTACAGGAAAACATTCCAAACACACTCTTCATTGAGCCCCTTTGGTGCTAAAGAATCCAACTTATGGATCCAAAAGAACTTTCGTTGTAATAGCCGCAAAGTGAGCTGCCCTTGGTCATTCGCTTAAATCTCCTCTAGAATACACCATCTTAAATCGGCCACCTGGTGATCATTCTCATAGAATTGACTCGCTACAGTGGATTCCGTGAATTTACATTGTCCACACTCTTTCTTACCCTGCTGCTGATCGAGCTTAGATTTGTACAATCTGATTTGGGATTTGTGCTCATTAAGTCTAATGCGTATCATTCTAGACGTTTGTCCCACGTTGCACTTGCCACATAGGCATTTCAACAAATAGATGACATTCTTCGTGATACAAGTGTAGAAGCCTCGTACTGTTATAGGGTACCCTAGTGTAGGATGAGCTATTGAAGATCCTCTTATTATACCATTGCAATTCTGGCAGGCCAAACACGGGAAAGTTCCCTTCTTTTGTGTATCGAGAAATGTCTGTTTTGATATCTTCTTAACCCTGTCAGAATGAACTATATGATTACCGATCATTCTGCCCTTCTGATAAACAAACTTAGGGGTATCTCGAAAAAAATATCCATATTTCGAATCACTTTGTAAGACATGCCAAAATTTCCAAATGGTTTTCCTAATTAGATTCGAATGACAGTAGAAAACCAAAGTCTATGATCATCTTTCCTACTTCTCTTTGTCCCTACCTCATTCCTCGTGAGATGGCCTATTTCCTCACCAATCTAAGATACCACCTCTCTACTATATCCTCTTTCAACAAATTTATTAATTAATCCATCCTTATTTTTGTTATATTCCAAATCAGAGGAACAGATACCCCTAAAGCGCATAAATTGTCCCTTCGGGATAGCTTTTAACACACTTGGAGCATGTTGACTCATGTTGTGGAGTAGTTTATTTAGGTCAGACTCTTTTTGATATAATGTTGTAGTCAACTGTGAATTTTCCATTTTTACTTCAACATCAAGGAAGTTAACACTTACTTGATTTTTGGTCAATGAGAATTCGATCAAGGGATGGATGGAATTAATAAACTTAACAAAATCCTCCAAGTGCTCCTCATTCCCATACCATAACATGAAGACGTCGTCCACATACCGGAGCCAGAGTTTAAAACACCGACTCCAGTTACTGTGGATGACATGCTCAGCTTCAAATGTTTCCATGTAGATATTAGCCAGGCTGGGTGCAACAGGACATCCCATCGCAACCCCCTGTCGTTGCCAAAAAAACTCTTCCCCAATTCTAAAATATTTTTTGGAGATAATAACTTCAAGTAGTTCCATGAGGAACCCGATCTGCCTATTAGACAGTCCGGGATCCTCACACAATTTCCGTCTAATGGCCTGAACCCCCTCTTCATGGGTAATGTTAGTGTACAGGCTTTCAACGTCCAAAGTACATAGAAAAGTGACGTCTGATATATCAACACTTTCAAGTCTAATTAAAAAATCATTGGTGTCTTTAAGGCACCGTGGTAACAATTTAAAAATCTTCTGCAGAAAACTGTCAATATACACTGTACTCGGCTGAAAACAGATCCTATCCCACAGACAATCGGTCTACCGGGAGGATCTATAGGGGACTTATGTATTTTTGGTACCAAATAGAGTAAAGGTACCCTCGGATGGTCAACTTTTAACATTTTAGCCGTTCTTGGATCAATCAAACCTTGTACCTCTGCCTCTGAAATTATATGATCAATCTGAATTTAAAGTGGGAATTCCCCTATCTACTCCTATCATAAACAGGCATTATCATGCATTTCAATTGTCATCTTGCCTCACTAATATACTTAGATTCTTATCCATAATAACAGTGGACGCCGCCCCTTGTTCTGCTTTTTTTAATTAAGTTATCATCTTTTTGTAAAATATGTAGGGCTGTTTCTAGCTTTTAGAAATATTATTACATATTTGCTTTTCTATTGTCTTGGCCACTTTTAGTACTTTCATACTAAAATAACCTGTTGTAGCGTTTCCAAACAGAGCCACACGAGACGTCAAGATCAAACCTGCTCTTGTGTGCAGTTTGCTCGACATTTCTTTATTTATCCCTGGCATTACCAAAATGGTTTCTCAATCTAGCTCTGAGGCAGAACCTATACAGGTCCGTCTAAAGTAATAGAGAGCTCGCTGCTCTCGGAACAAAAGTTGATGACAAGTTGAGAACCTTAATAATAACTTCACATTGAGATTGTGTTAAAATTTTAGACGAGATATTAACAACAAGATTATTTAGATCTTTTTCTTTGTGTTGGTTTGGTCCTGGACATTGCAGTTCCTTGTGCTAGTCGGTCTCTGATTTCCATGGTTGTTTCTGGATCCTGAAACTACTTTCAAAAATAATAAAAAAAAAGGTTGACCACTTGATTTCTCTTTCTTTGTGGGAACTAAGGTCAATTGTTGATAATGCTCGTGTCCGTTTCTGACGATGTTCCTTCTGATTGTGATCTATTCATATAGTGCGGTTTTCGTATTATTCGTCTATCACTCTGTTATGGGCATAGTCCCTTGTATAACGTTCAAACTTTTTAACTTTAACTGCCATAATCTGATCTTTGACTTTAGCCAGATTATTTTTAATTTGTTGTTGGATTTCATCATACAGTTCTTTCTCGGATTTTTTAAGTTCTTCATCAATGTCCTCAATTTCTTTACGGACCTCTCTAATGGCAAGCTGTATATGTTGAACCGTAAGTAGCATCAGATCAAGGGAATATCTATTGCTAAGTGCAAACCATTTATACTGTAAATCATCTTTAAGTAAGATTGGTAATAGAGGGCTTCTTAATCAACGAGGAATGTGCTGTACCTTCAAGTATTCCATAAGGGTCGAAACATGGAGATGCAAATTTAACTCCTTTTTATTTAAAGATTCAAACTTTTTCTTTAGATCTTGAATAGGGATGAGTGATTATAATCGACAATTGTTGAACTCCATCAGCATGATTTTTTAGCTGATCTGGAAATTCCGATTCATGTGATTATTTTTTACAGATAATCTATTACTATCACGCATTTTCAGACGTTTCCTGTCTTTTTTGCAGCAGCTAATCAGCTCTGAGGTTAGAGGGGTGTGCGGAGGATGTAAAACGTCTCCACTTTGTGGTGTTATGGATCTCATTGGCTGGAATAATTCACTTGACTAGTTTTGCATAGACCACAGACGTTTTCCTGTTCAAGACATCAAGTCTTTCAGTGTCTTAACATTTTGGAGCATATAATCGTCTGCGTGTGTCTCCAATACAACTCAGCTCTGAGAGCACAGTTCTCTATCTTTATCTCCATACAGTCAAATATGCTTTTAGCTGTTGAAATTAGAAAATAGGTTAGTATTATGAGGATTTCAGATTCTTATTTAGTTTGACAGTGGTTTTTAAAGAAGCAGTTAGCGCTGTCCAGCCGCGGGGGGGGAGGGGGGGGGGGGGGGGGCAGGGAAAGGGGCGGACGGATGACACGGGCAGGCACCACAGACAGATGGCTTTGGAAAAGGAGCGGTGCATCATTGTGCAGCCCAGACTCTGCTTTGATTACCTGCATTGAAATGGCACTTTTTGGCCAGCACACCTCGCACCTGAGAGTGAAATTGTTACTTTTATTTTGTGCATCCCAGTTTTTTTTAAATTAGCAACATTGGTCGGCAATTTTGATACAGAAGAAATTTCATAAGTTTCTGTTCTCGCTTTGGTCATTGCTGCAAAAAATCGCAATTTTCTCACAGTGTACTTTTAAATAGCTGTATTGCACTTGGATACGGCCCAGTTTCCTGTTTTTTTCAATTAGTCACGTTGTAACCCTAATTTGATACAGAAATGTTCTAGTAACTGTTCTGTGGGTCCTTGTTGCAAAAAACGAATGTCTCATACGTGTAACTTTTAAATGCTGTATTGCATCGTGGTGCGGCCCAGTTTTTTTTTTTTCAAAGAGCCCCTTTGTACTTAATCTGGGATACATACAATTTTGTAGTACTGTTGCCGCCATTTCATTGGTGCAAAAAGCACTCCTTTTTTTATCCATTTAACTTTTAAATAGCTGTATTGCTCATCGTGGTGTCGGACGTTTTTTTTCAAAGAGCCACCTTGTATTAAATTTGGATACAGAAATTTTGTTGTAACTGGTGGTGTATTTCATGTGCTAAACATCCTCTTGTTTTCTGTATAACTTTTAAATAGCTGTATTGCACGTTGGTTACAGCCCAGTATTTGTTCAAAGAAGCACCACTTCGTACTTTAAATTGGATACAGAAATTTTTGTAGTAACTGTGGTGTACTTCATTTGGTGCAAAAAAAAACACCTTTTGTTATCCGGTATAATTTTAATATAGCTGATATATTGCACAGTTGGTGTGGACATTTTTTTTGCAAAGAGCCACCATGTACTTAAATTTGGATTACAGGACATTTTGTAGATAGCTAACTGTTGCGTGTATTTTCATTGGTGCAAAAACACCTTTTGTTTCCGTATTCTTTAACTTTTAAATAACTGTATTGCATTGTGGTCCGCGCGGCCCAGTTTTTTTCAAATTTGCCACGTTGGTACGCAAAATTTTCTTGTAACTGTTCTGTTTGTCATTGATGCAAAAAAATTCAAATTTTCATCCGTGTAAACTTTTGATAGTTTTATTCGCGCTCAGTGAATTCTCAGTTCAGGTTTGTTGCTGATAGCGCTCTTGTATGATGTTTGTTTGAAAAACTATCAATTCCTTGGTCCTTACTGGGCAGTTGTAAATCCCTGGGGACTGATGGAAGAACTTGTTGATTTGGTCTTACGGGTTATTCCACCAGACCGAATTTCACAGGTATTCGATAGAAACAATTCTGTTTCTAATCCTAGTTGGCTGTGGAAATTAGAGGGATTTAAGAATAGCTGTGATTTGCCGTCTTTCAATAATGATACTGTCAAAAAACTCTTCCTTACCTTTTTAAATTTTTATCTTCTGAACATGTAGCGAAATGCAGGTGGTAAGTTGATCAAAGAGGGGTGTAGGACATGGAGGTAGAGGTACGAGGGAGAAGGTGCTGCTTCCAGTGCAGCGACAAACAAACAAAGACAGCAGATCGTCGGTTGCAGGAACCACACAGGCCCTGTCTTCGCTGGGTCGGTGCCCTGTGAATCCTCAGTAATGCTACAACAGCGTAGCCAGGTCTGTTCTTCAGTGGTTAATGCAGCCTGCCATCCAGCAGTCTTTCCTCCTTTGTCACCTCCCTGTCACCGCACACAATTGTCGTCATCCTGCATCGTCAGCATCGTCAACATGAACGCGAAGGCCAGCCACAAATGTAACTCGTGTAACCCACCACTGTGGATAAATCCATTTTCTGGAATACCCCTTTGATGACATAATATGCCGGTAGGCAGTCAGAAGCCATTTCTATAGATCACGAGGCCAAAGAGGATCTGATATTTTGTACTGCTCATGATGCCAATCGCTTGATGCCATCGGAGGAGGAGAAAGGAAAGCCGGTCACATCAGCTAAATCCCAGCGCGGGTCGGTTAATGGCCTTGCATGACTGCTGCGTGTAGCCCACATGATGCGTGATCCAGGATGCGAAGTGGGAATTAGGAAGGAAGTCTCTGTGTGATGATGAAGACATTTTGTGCGGATCCAGCGGATGGTATTTTAGCATAATTGTGCTTCGCCGGGAGCTTCATCATGGATGAGGAGTATGATGATGGGGAGTGTCAGCACGGGTACCGCCTCCAAAATGGGAGATGGCGGTAGGCACAATTCCCATATAGATTATTTCCGCCAGCCACCCAAAAAGCAGAAACACCGCTCCTCGATTAACGCCGTCGAAAAGGGTCCAGGACATCCTCAAGCCTGGGCCTTTTTCGATTCAAGCTCTCTGATTCACCAGCGATGGTTCATATGCCGCCTTTGCCGTAAAACGCATCAGTAGAGGCATGAATTTTAGGTATTTAACCACCACAAAATGCTCTAGTCTCATCTCAGCGAATGCATGAGTTGAAATGGTATTGGCAAACACTTTGGCCAGAAAGGCACCACCGATGCCCCGAGGTTCACAACCACTGTACACACCCTCTGTCTTCGCCTCCTCCTCATCCGCCACCTCCAAGCGTGGGGGGGGGGGGGGGGGGGGCCTTCCTCAGCTGCCCTTGTCTCTGAGAGCCAGGATAATGGATATCAGCCTCCGCTTCAGTCTGCACTGTCGCCCGAGTACCACCAGCACCAGAAGACTCATCCTACCCATTTCCTCCCTTCCATCAGTTTGACCTGCATCGCCGTACAGGTGGGGCCAGTCTAGCAGCCAGCCTTCTGTTAAACCCCCGGTTTTTGGGAAAAACCGGATGAAACTTTAAACCCCCCCCCAATTTCCCCCCCCGGCCCCAAAAACCCCCCGAACCCCTTTTGGCTTTTGGCCTTGGAAAAGTTGGGCCTTTTCTTTCTGGGGGGACAAAAATTTGGTTTTTTCCCCCCCCACCATGGCCCCTTTTCCTGCCCCCCCCACCAGATGCTTTTCCAGAAAACCATCCCTGCCCTGGCCAGCCCCCGGGGTCAACTAAAATTTTTCCCAAAACACGTTTTTCTGCATCTGTGGGGCCCGGCAAAGTCCCAAACTTACCACCGTTTCATGGACTATAAGGGACGGCTAAAAGGGCCCCTATAATTTTCTTTTGGCAGTTTACTTGGGGGAGCGGGGTTTGGGTTTCTCTGGTGGGAAAAGGTGGCTCTGGGCCCCGGCGTATGCCTTCAAAAACCCCGGGGAAAGGAGCAGGGGTTTTTTTCCCCCAAGGCCACTGGTAGCATCACGGCCCATTAAAAAAAAAAAGGCCGGGGTTGAAATTAATTGTCTTTGGGGGACCGGGGCAACAAAAACAGGTCAGGAGCAGTGGGTGGGGTTCCTTTCGCAGCAAGGGCCGGGGCCTTTGGGTGGGTGGGCAAGAACCTTTGGGGCCAGGCCAAAGGTGGTGTGCGAAAAAACGGTCAAAAAATGCTGCCCCCCTTTAAAGATCGGCGGGCTGGGAAACATCCCGGGGCCGGGCACACTTCAGGGAACCCTCGTCGCCCCAAAAAATTTCTAAAGGGGAAAAACCCCGGGTTTTAACTGCCCCCTGGGGAACCCGGGGTCTGAGCTCACACTTTTTTCCCGTTCAGGGCCCTTTTGCCGTCCCCCTCGCTGGTTGAAAAGGCGTCACCCCCGGCCCCCCACGTCAACGGGTCTCTTTGTTGACTGGCAACTTTCGGGAAAATTTCCACCCCCCATATTTCCAGCGTTTGGGGACAGCAGCGCAATCCCAAATTACCCCCGAGAACAAAATGACACAGGGCCCCTTGAAAAGCACGGTGCGGCCCTTTCGGGGTTTTTAAGGGCCCACTAAAGGGGGGCCAGGAATCCACTACAATCCCCCACCTTTTGGGAAGTTTTTTGAAGAAACCCAAAAGGGTCCGTGTCAGCATAAAACTTTGTGGGATTTTAATTTTCTGGCCGATCTTTACACTCCGAAACATCGGGCCCCCACCAGCGACGGAGGAGGAGAGGGACACGGAACGGCCCAGGGACCCATTCCACCCTCGTTTCCCACAAGGCCCACATTTTTTCACAAAAAAAAACGGGTTTTTTCTTTAAACCCAGTGGTTCGGGGTTCAGGGCCAGTGCAAGTGCAGGGCGGCCTCAGCTTTTAAGGATAAAAGCATCTGAGGGCAATTCAGGGCTGTTTTTAACTGGGGCCCGGAAAAGGGCGTGGGAGGATGGGGGTTTTCCTGGACAAACCGTTTTTTAAACCGGGAAGTCCCGGGGCCTTTGGGAAAGAGGGGGGCAAGGATTTGGGGCCGGGAGGGGGGTTGAAGGAAACATTTAAGGGCCCCCCCAAACCCCAAAGGGGCTTTGAAAAAAGGGCCCCCAACCTCTCACATGATTGCTTGGATGCTCCATTTCTTCCAAAAAGGGCCCCCCCGCATTAAGGCCACCCCCTAAAAAACGAAAACTTTTTTTCCCCCCCAAAACCCTCAACCCCGTAAAAAAAGGGCGAAACTCCACCTACCCAAAAAAGAGAAAAATGCGGGAATTTGGGACCGGATATTGAAAAAACGGAGCCCCCCTTTGTTGCTTTTCTTCACTTTTCTTCAAATTTCAGGGGTGGAAAAACCCTCAGCAAACCTGGACAAGAAAGAAGAGTCCCCTAAATTTAAAGGCCGCAGGACCCCAAGGCTTTTTTGGGGGGTAGAAGCCCTTAAAATTGGAAAAGTGGGAACCCCAAAGGGCCAGCCCTTCTTTATAATACCCACCTCCCCCTTTACCCCCCAGAAATTGCCGGGCCCCCAACACAAAACAAAAAGAAAAACCGGATAAGATCCTGGAAAAAACCGTACCAACCCACGAATTAATTTTCCCCCTTTTTGTTTCCCGGGACCCGGGAATCAACCCCCGGGGTTTTAATCCAAAATTGGATTGAATGCCCGACCCAGGGCTTCCCCTTTTTCCTTTTTAGGGGGGGGGTTGTTTGTTTCTCCCCTTTTTTTCCCGGCCCCCCGGCCCCCATATTCTTTGCCCTTCCCCCCAGCCCACCCCAGGGGGAAGTCATTCCCCCCCAGAAAACCCGCCCCCCGCTTTCCCCCCGGAAAAAGTTAAAACGTTTGATTTTTCATCAAGTTTAATCGGGCAGGGGATCCTGTTTAAATTTTGGGGTGGCCCCAATTCCCGAGGTCACCAAATTAGTTTGCCCGCCCTACTTCCCCTTCCCCTTCTTCAAACAAAATGGTCCTTTTTTCAAAAAATTTTTTTTTAGTGACCCAATTCCAAAGCAAAAATTTTATTCTCATTTCCCCAAAAAGGGGCCCTTTTTTGGTTTTTTGGTTTTTTTTTTTTGGCGGTGGGGAAACCTTTTAAAAGACTTTAAATTTTGTACCCGGTTTAAATGAAAACCCGTTTTCCTTTTCCCTCATTTAAATTTTTAAAAATTTTTTTCGAAACTGCAAGGGTTTTGGGGGGTCATTTTGGGTTTGTAGAACACCCTATAATCAAGGTCCTTTTGGAACAAAAAAGGGGTTTGGCTTCTAAGTGGCATTTCTCCCCACAATTTTTAACATTTGGCTGAAAAAATCTTTTTTTAAATTTTTTTTGGGTCTGCGGCTGAAAATGAAAGCATACTACAGGTCCTATTTTAAAAAAATTGGGGTTTTTCTAACATACATTCGTTCTACACTTTTGGGTCAAGAGGGCCAAAAGGGGTTATGTTTGCTTTTTTGGGGGCCCACTTTTGCTGGGGAAATACACTATACAACAGGCCCCCTATAGTAAAAAATGGGTTTCTAACAAAAATTTTTTTTTCCCAAAATTGTAAACCAGGGCTAAAGGGGCCCATTTTTTTTGAATTTTATGGGGCATTTTTCCCTGTAAAAAACGGGAAATGGGTGGGACACGTTAATGGACCCCTATTGCAAAATGACTTTTTTTTTGAAAAGATTTTAAAACATTGCTAGCAATCCCGGTATTAAAAAACCCTAGTGTTTGAGCAAATTAAACGTTGTTTTTACCCGACATCGGCCGAGGGCCCGTTAGCGACCACCCAACGACAAGATAGCATATGAGGGGTCGATTATAAACGATGACAATTAAAGTTAGGGAAAAAGCAACAACACCTTCATTCTTACACCCAAACAGGGCGGGAGAAGCAAAAATTTAATTTCCCACAAAAAGTAAAAAGTTTTACGTGCAAATATCTTAGGAAACACACAAAGGCGATAAAAGCCACAAAAAAAAAAATCACACACCATTCACTATCTTGTTTTGAACCACAGAAATGACCCTTAAACCTGCATCCCCCAAAAAATTAAAAAAGTCCCAAAAGGGCAGTATGATTTGAACCATCATCTTACTTAAACGGACTTTTGAATATCCCTGTCCGGAACGCAGAAATCCCCCCAAACCTGCATAAACCCCCAGATTTAAAAGTGCCCGGGGAAAAAAAAATCTTTTAACCCCATTTTAGTTGAACTGGACATTGACTATAACATGCCCTGGGGCCCCAGCATGACCCCAAACCGCATGAACCCCCAGATTCAAAATGCCGGGAAAAAAGTCTTTCAACCCACCCTTTTAGTTTTTACTGGGCATTGACTATACCTGTCCCCGGGCCAGAGCCCCTGGGGCCCCAAAACCCGCAGACCCCCAGATTAAAAATGCCGAAAAAGGAGTCTTTCAACCACCCTTTTTTGTTTAACTTTGGGCATTTACTATATCTGCCTGTACCCAGAAATTTACCCTTAAACCCCGTCTGAACCCCCCAGATTAAAAATTTTGCCCGGAAAAGGAGTCTTTTAACCCCCATTTTTGTTTCCCTGGAAAATAAACCCGGCTCTGTCCTGGGGAGCGCGCCCTTTTTTTTGGACCCTCCCCCCTTGAGTTCCCGGGCCAATTGGATTCCTTTGGGAAATTTCGGGGGGTTGACGCTCCCGTTTTACCCCGTTTCCCTTTTTTTTTGGCATTCCTTTTTTTTATTTTTCTCAACGGGGCTGGAAAGGGAAAATTTTCCCCCTGTACTTTGGTTTTTTGTCCGTGCTCCATACTCCCCTGTCCTCCGAATAACCTACATCTGGCAATTTTCCTTACCCCCCCTTGTACAATTTAGAGGAATTTTTTTTTTAAAAGCTAATTTTTTACATGCAAATTTTTTAGTATTTTAAATTTTAGAAAAAACATTTTTAAAATAGGATGGAATCCCCCCATTCCCTTTTTTTCCTATTTTTTAATTTGATTAAATGGGTTTCTCAATACAGGATTGGGTAGCTTTTTTAAAGATCTTGCAAAAAAAAAGTCCCTTTTCAATAGGGGTCCTTTTAAAAGTGTCCTACCTATTTCTGTTTTTTGAAAAGCAAACCCTCACCCTTGAGCCCCCCTTGACAATTTTTGAAAAAAAATGCTGTTAGAAAAAACATTTTTTTATAATAGGACCTTAGTTAAAAGCTGCAATTTCAAACAAAAAAAGCCCCCCCAAATTCAAAACAAAGACCCTTGAGCCACTTTGGGCAATTTGAAGAACAAATTTTTCTGTTAGAAACAACATTTTTTTATTAAAGGACCTGTGGTATACTGCATTTTTTTAAAACAAAATGCCCCAAAAAATTCAAACATGACCCTTGACCCCCTTTTGGGCAATTGAAGAAAAAATTCTGTTAAAACAAAATTTTTTTTTAAAAAAGGGCCTTTGTATTGTGCATTTCAAAGCAGCATGACCCAAAAAAATTTTAAAAAGACTTCCAGCCACTGTTAAAAATTGTGAGGGAGAAATGCCACTTTAAAAACCACATTTTTTTGTTTTTCCCAAAAGGGCCCTTTAAATTTTTTGCTGAATTTTCCAGCCCACAGACCCCAAAAAATTATAAAAATGACTTTCCCCAGCCCCTATTAAAAAAATTTTGGGGCGGAAATTTCCCCCCTTTAAAAACCACATTTCTGTTCAAAGGACCATGATTTGCTGAACTCACAGCTACAAATGACCCCAAAAAAATTTTAAAAATGACTTCTCAAACCACTATTAAAAAATTTTGAGGGGGAAAGCCACTTAAAACCACAAATTCGTTTAAAAAGGGCCCCTGGAAAAAATTGCTGTTCCCCACAGCTACATGACCCCAAAAAATTTAAAAAAATGAACTTCTCCCGCCACTATTAAAAATTGTGGGGGGAGAAATGCCCCCTTTTAAAAACCACATTTTTGTTCCCAAAGGGCCAAAATTTAAAAAGCTGTACCCACAGCAACAAGACCTCAAAAAAACCCTTGACAATCAAAAAAAATTCCCTTAAATAAAGTGAGTAAATGGGATACGGTGTTTTTCCCCTAAAAACCCTTTCCGTCTTTTTTAAAAGTCTCCTACCAAAACTAGCAAAATGAACTGTTTTGGGGAAAAAAGAATAAAAATTGCAAATAAGAAAAGATCATTTTAAAAAAAAGTTTTCAAAGGGCCATTTTTTGTTTGAAAAGGAATGTGAAAATAGACCGGCAACTAAAAACGGGGACCTCGGAATTGGGGCCACAACATCATCAAGATCCATCCCCGAAAAAAAAATTTTTTCTTGATGAAAGGGCAAACGTCCACATTATCTGTGGAAAAACCCGGGTCTTTTTTTCTGTAAAGACTCCTCCCCGTGCTGAGGTCCGCTCAGAAAATGACGCTGGCTGCTGGGAGGGCAACACCTCTAAGGGGTGGCGAGCGAGCTCGGGGCCCTTTGTCCTTTTTGGGTACCCAAAGTCTATTTGGGGCCGGAACACATACAAAAACATCGATGTTTAAACGCAAAAAAGTCCCTGCACCATGATCCTAAGCTGGGCCCCTGTGTGTTGGATGTGTGCCCGCATTGCATCGTTTTTGGGGGAGGTTGGAAAATAAAAATTGTCAGAGTCACCCCTTAGGCTTCTGCCACCTTGCCTCTGCTGCCGCTTCGGTTGCTTGGCACTCCAAACCGCTGTCACGTCGCAGATGCTGTTCCACCGTGACATTTGGGGAACGTAAAGGGCAGACGCAACAGATGTCTCCAGTTGATCAATCAGCAAGGCCCTTCCATTTCCTGCATTTTACTCTCTATTTGGGTGGGTGAAAGGAAAGTGCTGAGTTTTGTTTGTACCGGGGATCCAGGAGGGTGCCCACCCAGTAACTGTTGTTATTTTTGTTGGCCTTAATGCGAGGATCATGTTGGAGGAAATGGAGCATCCAAACACTCATGTGAAGATGGAGCCTTGATTTCCCAAGCCTCTGGGTCGAGGGGCACTAGCAAACGATCTTCCTCATCTCCTCCTCCCGCCTCAAATTCGCGCCAACCTCTTTCCAAAGGCAGGGACGTCAGTAACGTCGGTGTCTAGGAACCCCTACCCCTCCTCCTCCTCCTCCGCTGCCTCCGGCACAGCTTCAACACAGCCCTGACTTGCCTGAGATGATCACCCTGAGAGCTATACGCCACCTTGCACTAGCTCTGGACCCCGAACCACTGCCTAATGAAGACCGATGAAATTGTGAAACTGTCGGCCTTGTGGATTTGACGGAGAGAAAGGCTCATGTCCGCATCTGTTTTCCGTCTCCTCCCTCGATCACTGGCGGGACCTATTGTTTCAAGAGTGTCCAACGATCGTTTCCAGAACTAAGATCACCAAAATGCTCATGCTGTAAGGGCATTGTCTGCACTGACCTTTTGGTGGCTTTCTTCAAAACGGGCAAGGATGGTGCAGAGCTCTTTCACCTGCCTCCACTCTTGGTGGCTCAACACCCCGAGGCCGCACCGCTGCTTGTCGGGCCCATGTGTCACTTCGTACTGCGTAAAAGGCATTCGCTGCTGCCACAATTCCTGGAGCATGTGGAGGGTGGAATTCCACGGTGTTGCCAACGGTCAACTATGAGAATGGTTGAGGGGGAGGCCGAGCTACGCTG
Source organism: Phyllomedusa bahiana (assembly GCA_025379985.1). NCBI lineage: Eukaryota > Metazoa > Chordata > Amphibia > Anura > Hylidae > Phyllomedusa > Phyllomedusa bahiana. The sequence continues at coordinate 48,178 of JAODAL010028618.1, forward strand.
CAACGCAGCCATGCGGGACAAGCAGGGTGCGAACGGCGGAAGTGCGAACTTAGACTTCGACCCTTTCCCTCACAGGCAGTCCAGCCCCGGGGTAGCTCTTTAGAAATTTCTGGACGACAAGGTTCATGACATAAAGCCAGGAAAAGGGATGGGCTCCAGTCTACCTATCTTAAGGGTGGCCAGCAGATTTCGCCCGTTATCGCACACCACCTTGCCTGGCACAAGGTTCTTGGCATCCAGCCAGCGCTGGGTCTCGTTGCTTAGAGCTGTCCACAGTTCCTGACCTGTGTGTGGATGGTCTCCAAGACAGATTAATTTCAACACGGCCTGGTTTCTCTGGGCACGTGATGCCACCAGAGGACCTTTGGGGAAAGAACCCTGCACCATCCCTGCGGTTTTGAAGAGTGTGCGCCGAGCCTTTTGAGAGCCACCGTCACCCCCAAAACATCCCCCCAGCTCACCCAGTGAGTTTCACAGAGATATAGGGGCCTTGGCCGTGCTTACTAGTCCATTGTATCGGTGGTCAGAGGACTTTTCCGGCCACAGATGGACAACGGCTTGAAATTTTAATGACACTTGTGGCCAGGGCAGGGACCTTTTCGGCAAAGAAATGCCTGCTCAAATTCTGGTATTGGGGGGCAGGGCAAGGGCCATGACGTGGCGGAACCCTCTGTGCCCACAGACGGAAAGGCAAATTTCCAAGGCCAAAAGCCTGGAATGCCGAATTAGGCTTTTGGGGTTTGGGATGGTTTGGGTTAAAGTTTTTTTTTCTGCTCCCAAAACTGGAAGAAAAAGGGCTGGCTGCTAACGGGCCCGCTGTACGGGGGGGCAGTTCATCAAACTGGCGGAAGGAGAAGGGGTAGGATGGGTCTTGGTGGGGGTTGGGGGGTCTCGGGGCGGGGGATGCTGAAGCGGGACTGACCCCTGATCATGACTCTGAGAGACATGGGCGCTGAGGAAGCTTGGGGGTGGCGGGGGAGGAAAGGAGGGAGACAGAGGGTGAAGGGGTTGGGGGCCCCGGGCGTCATCTGGCTTTTTTGAAAGGGTTTGCCTCCATTTAAAACTCAAGCATTGGCATGTGACTAGACATTTTGGTGGTGGTTAACCACCTATGGTTTTTGCCTCTATTATGCTTTACGGCTGGCGGCATTGCACCCTTGGGTGAATCAGAGGCTTGGTCAAAGAAGCCCAGGCTTGAGGGGCCCTGGCCTTTTTGACGGCGAAAAGCGAGGGGAGGGGGTTTGCGTGACCATGGCTGGGGAATAAAATTTCACGGACTTTTGCGACCACCCTCTCCCTTTTTTGGGCGGCACCCGTATGACACTACCCCCTCGTTTTCCTCCTTCCCAGTGATGAAGCGCTCGAAGCAAAATGCTGCGAAAAGCCCAACATTGAATCCGCAAATGTCGTCATCATCATCATCAACATAGGTGACTTGGTCGTCCTGACTTCTGATCCGGAGCTGCGGGCTACAACCCAAGGGGACGCAAGGCGTTGCCGACCCGCCCGGTTTTTTTGCCGTTTTGCCGGCTTCCTTCCCCTCCTCTGGGGGCATAGTAACTGGCGCAAAAGCAGAGAAAATCACCCTTTTGCTCTTGATCTTTTAACATGCCTTCTGACCCCCCCGCTTTTTGTCATCAAAGAGGTCTTCAGAAAAGGGATTACCACAGTGGTGGAACACAGTTGACTTTGGGCTGCTTATGTTGGACGGATGCTGGTGAGCTGATGACACATTTGTGGCCGTAGGGGGGGACGAGGAGGTAAAAATGCGGGATGTAGGTTCCCTTAACCACTGAAAGGCAGTTTGGGTGACGCTGTTCGCTACGAGATTCACAGGGCCCGACCCCGGATGACAGGCTGTGGCCTGCAATGACGAGCTGGCATGCGTGTTGTGCCAGATGGGGAGCCCCTTCTCTCGTACCTACCTCCAGTCCTACCCCCCTCTTTGCTCGTTACCCCCTAAATTTCGCCCCTGTTCAGAAATAAAAAAATTTGAGAAGGTAGGAAGAGTTTTGGAAAAGTCTCTTATTAAAAATGGAAATCACAGCTATTTCAAATCCCCAAAATCAAAAACAAAATTGTGGTTCAAAAAAAAAATGCAAAGTAGATCTATCAACAAAGCGGCCCGCGCCAAGGCAAAAACATACTAAAATGATTGGGAAAATAAAAAGGTATTTTGGCACCTATAAATTCACCTTGGTGACTAAAAAATTTGCTGTTTTAAAATTTAACTGCAAAGTAGATCTATGAAAAAAGCTGGCCTGCCCCAAAGTGAAAAAACAGTATCTAAAATGATTCAATAATACAAGTTTTTTTGGCACCTATAAAAATCCCCTGTGGTGACTATAAAATTGCTGTATTAAAATTTTAAGTGCAAGCTCCCCTCACGAACAAAGCTGTAGTGCGCCAAAGTAAAAAAAACACGATTGTTATGTTTCGTTAATAAAAGATTTTTTTGGCACCTTTATTTCCCCTGTGGATTTAAAAAATTGCTGGATTGTTTTAAAGTGCAAGCTCCCTCAATGAACAAAGCGTGTGCCCAAAGTCCAAAAACACGTATCTGTTATGTATTCGTAAATAAAGATTTTTTTGGGCCCCCTTTCTTTTCACCTGTGGGATATAAAATTGCTGGATTCAAATTTAAGTCAAGCTGCCCAATGAAAAAAAGCGTTCCCCAAAAGTAAAAAACACGTTTTTGTTATTATTCGTATTACAAGTTTTTTTGGGCACCTTTCAATTCACCTGTGGTGATAAAAAATTGCTGGATAAAATTTTAAAGGCAAGGGGATATTCAAAAAAAAAGGTGGAATGGGCAAAAATTAAAAATGAACACCTATCTGAAATGTAACTGTAAAAAAAGTGGAGTTTTGACCAAAAACAAAGAGACCTGCATTTACAGAAAATATGTGTACCCTGAAAGTTCGGGTGCCAATATCCGGGAAAAAATCACAGAAAAAATTCCTAAAAAAAATAATACTATATGGATTTGGAAAAACAGCCAGTCACTGAAAAAAAACCTAAACAAATCCAAACTCTAAAATTAAAACCCTTTTATATATACCCAAAAAAAATACGATTACATATCTCAAGTCTATCTCAATCAATATATTATATATATATATATATATATATATATATATATATATATTATTATATATATATATATTATATTATATATATATATATTTATATATATAGATATTAATAAAATACTACACTGTCCTATCTATTTTCCCTAAAACTTATCCTCAAATAGACCAAAGTAATTGTCCCGATAAGGACGGCCTAGTCTTTGTAGGCTCACCCTATTAAATCACTTGTGTCCCTATCAACCACCAGAAACACTAACATTTATATATTTCTGTACAGTGTTTAAAGATATACAGTTCAAAATCCAAAACACAGTTATCGCTTTTCCTGTAGAGTCCCATTAAAGTACTCAAAGGCTCACAGTCCACTGGATATAAAACACTGCAATTTTTCTTTTTCCAATTATAGGGAAAATGTCTATATATATCGCCCGTGTAGGGGAACAAAGATACATTTACCCAACATCATCTCAAGATACATCAAATCTTATCCTCGACGCGTTTTCCCCCTCCATATTTATGGGGTTCATCAGGAGGGATCTCCCAGGGGACGTCACACTGACTCAAGATAGTAGTTCCTCGATATGCTGATGTTACTATGTCCTGAAATCCCTCTTAAATAGGTTCAAACGACCGCTTTTTAAACCGCCCTCAGGTATGCTCACCACTCGGTGTCTTAAAAAACGCTACTGCGCATGCGCCGGCGTTAGGCCGGCGTCCCTGGCAACCAGCGGCGTTCAGGCCGCGCACGCGCCGATAACTCGGCATCTTCAGGTCGCTATGCGCATGCGTGGCAAAGAGCGGCACCATGACAACCAGCAACCGCTCAGCCGCGCGTGCGCCGAAAGCTCGCCGTCACATTTTCTACTGCGCATGCGCCGGCAAACATCATTCTGCGGGACGCGCCAGCCAACGCGCGTCCCACTCAGACTCTCCCACCACAGCATCTCAATTCTCAACGATGTTGTATAGGGCCAAGATGTCCAGTTCTATTTCACCTTTTTATCCAGAGATTAGTGCAGCTCAACACCACAAGCCAAACCTACCCCATCAGCGGCAGTCAGAACCCAGCTTTCACAACCAAATCACATCCCAATAAAATTAAACATAAGGTATACTACCACTAAGGGCAAACAGTATACAGCTTATATATATTTATTATCACATCTTGGTGGTCAGATAAATAAACGTTTCAGTATACCACCCACATATTCCTCCTTGGACCAAAGATACCCATAAGAAGATCTAAGAGACGGATACCTAATAGAACACAGAAAAACAGCATTTGAAAAAATGAATCAATACAGATTTGTGCCGACCGACCTCAGACGGGGCGCAGGATTCTGCAACTAGGTAGCGAACAGCAGGAGATCTGCTGCCGAGTGCCCCCGAAATCCTGGATTCGGTTTGGGGGAAGGCAACCATTTGGCATCAGTAACCATAGGTTACTGACATGTGTAACTAGTATGGCTGCTATGCGGCTTTTGATGGGTTGCCTTTCCCGGGACGGTCACAGCGTTGGGTGGGAGGCCGTCCCCACGTTCCAGGCCAGGTTCGGTTCCAGGATTTTCCAGGCATATAAAAAGCCTGTCTCTGCAGGTGATCAGGGGGCATGGACTGATACCTGAGAGTGGAGCTGGAGAGAGGCTCTAGCCCCCGGAGGCTTAAGGGAAGCCAAAAAGCATATGGTGAGGATACCGTGTTTTTTGGGTCTGGATGGTAGGTCCGCCACTGTAAGGGGGGTTTTTTG
>JAODAL010028619.1:0-53010 GCA_025379985.1 Phyllomedusa bahiana
CATTTTTAATGAACATTATATAAAAATCTAACTGATAAAAACAACAAATAAAAACAAAAGAAAAACCCTCAGAGTGGTCTGGAAGCTGGTTACATCTATCTTTCCAATTGTGTTGCTTTATGGACTGGGAATCCATGAACCGTGACTCCACTGCAAGCGTCTGAGGCACAGGTGAGCCGATACAACAACTTTTCTATTTTTGATGTTTACTCGTTGCCCGTGTATTGTGCTCCTTGTTTGTGCACATTTATATAGTTTTTGGACATATATACCAAAAAAAAATTATTGGGACTTTTTGAACATGGCTGGAGTGAACCCTGATATTGATAGTGAAGAATATATGCACAGAATGAGGAGAGTTGCCGAAATAGTTAATGCTGACATCGCACCTGTGGCTACGGAACCCGATGAAAATTACAAACAGGCCTTTCGGTCTTTGGAAAACCTTATGCAAAAAGAAATCAAGACATGGTGGGACTACACCATGTTAAACACCTATATTAATAAAGCAAGGATACCACGGGGCCTGCGCTTGAAAAAAGCGCCTACTACCATTTTCTCGGATGATTTCCAAATTAGATGGAATGCCACACTAAGCAAATGCTCACTAGAATTAATGGCTTTAATAGTAGAACACGAACAAGAAAGCCTCACTTTACTAAAACCACAAATCGCTGCCGCAAAGAGTGAAATTGCCAAACACAGAGATGAGCCATATTATACCCAGGCTTGGGAGAAGTTAGAATTAAACTTGAAGAAATTAGAAGACAATATCATCTCTGTGAAGCAAAGTAAATTCAAACGGGACTCTAATGATTATTCCTCTAATCAGGTGTACACCTGGAAACCACAGAACCCTCGACCTCGTTCTATTCTCCGCAACAACCAGGGGTATCGGTATAGACACAGGTCTCAAAGGAGTGTGAGTTTCTCAGATATCGATTCTACCATAGAAAGATCTTCTGTTAATACTTCAGGTGATCTATCGAATGATGAGTCTATCGGCACTAACCTGACAAAAGACAACAGAGATGATGTACCGCGAGGGGAGCTGACCGAAACTCTAGGACGCCGGAATACTAAAGGTGGCCGTAAGACGATGGCCCGAAAAAATGAGTACGGCGGGCGGGGAGGAAACACCAGCAGAAATGGAGTGGGCCCCCGGCGCTAAGGACTTCAAGAATTTAATTCTCAAGTGATTTAAACCCCTCAAGTCAAATTTCTATCTTCACAACAGCTCTCTTTATTGTCCAAAGGTTGGGGTATATGCCCTACATATGATTTTGATATTTTTGAAACCCTCCTTGATGTGAACTGCTTTGCGAGAAATGTCACGGTCTCCAATCATTTTTTGAAAATAGCCCCAATTGAGATGCAAGTTCAGGACTTGGGTGGACACACTAGCACAACTTCATTTAAAAGAGCAAATTATTTTCCAACATTCCCGGAACTGTGCGGGATCTCTTCTCTACCCTGAACTGCAAAGTGAAGGGACTATTTCTACTGAGGATGATGATATAGCTTTTTTTGTAAAAAATCCCAATTTTTATCCTTTGCAGTCCCGTTTAACTACACTAGAACACTTTCAAGATCTAATAGAAGAGGATTTAGTGAGATTGAAAAATGAATGTTGTAGTTTCAATTCTTTGAAATATAATAATTTAACTAATGGAGAGAACAGGGCTTTACAGGATTTGAAGAATAATAAAGATATAATTGTACGCAATGCGGACAAGGGAGGGGCCGTTGTCGTTTTGGACACAGAGTTGCATAGGTCCATGAATCTTAATACATTATGCCAATCTGATACATATGTACAATTAGCTGTGAATCCAATCATGGATTTTAAAAATTTATTGAAAGAGTTATTACAATTAGGCATTTCTATGGGAGTGTTGACTCCCAAGTTGGCCGAACGTTTGCTACCAAAATCCTATTACCCAATATATCATGCTCTGCCCAAAATACACAAAGGGGGATTCCCACCAGCTTTTCGCCCCCATGTTCAGGCATGGGGTTCTCTTACCGAGGGACGGGGACGTGGGGTCGACCACACAGCTTCAACCATTGGTTTTACAAAAAACCAGGTTATCCTCCACGATACCAAACAATTGATTGGGTAAGGGGGATCCTGGTTTGGCTGAGGGTGCAATTTTGGCTTACGTTGTGAATTGTAGGCCTTTACCCTAGTATCCTCACCAACAAGCTTTGTCGGTGTTGCAAGAATTTCTGAACAAATTTAGTGAATATTCCATACATAAACAGGATTTTATCTTGAAAGCGGTTGACTTTGTACTTCACCACAAGGTATGTGGTGCCTCGATGGGGGCTCGTTTTTCCCCTTCATTAGAAAACATTTACATGTCCTCTTTTGAGGACATGTTTTTTGTTTGCAGGAGACGAGAGATTCAGGCTCATATTTACGGGTTTATTTGTGATATATCGACGACCTGCTGTTCATATGGCAGGATCCGTCGTGTATGATTGAACATTTTGTCAATTATCTCAACAGCAAAAACTAAAAACCTTAAAATTCACATATCACATCATGAAAGTCAAATTGATTATTTGGATATCACTTTACTGGGAAAAGAGGCAACAACAAGATAGAAGTTATGCCCTTTTCTAATAAAAACTGCACGTAACTCCATTCTGCAAGCCTCCTCAGGCCATCCTAGACATGTGGTGGAAAATATTCCCCTCGGTGAATTATGTTGATTAAAAAGGAATTGTTCAGAACCAGATCATTTTGAAGACATCAAAAACAACACACATATCAAATTGAGACAGCAAGGTTACAGTAAGAAAGTTTTATTGAAAGCATCAGAGAGGATTGAGTCTTTAGACAGGGACGACTTTTGAAGCGTCCAACCAAAGAGATACAATCAGGGCAATTTAATAAAGTATCACTTTTAGTACCCCGATATAGCAGACAATTTTAACAAATTGTTAATATTGTCAAAGCATGTCTTCCACTCTTATTTGTCAATCCGGAAATGAAGAACTTATTACAAACTCAAGTTAGATATGTCTATCGTAGAGCCCCAAGTCTGGGATCCAAATTTTCTCCCCGAGTCTATTACCCTTTCCTGTTGAACAGCGACGCAATGTGTGGATGGATACTAAGGGCTTCCACAAAGTGGGCATTCCATCTGTACTGTTTACAAACATGTGCAGCGCACTTAATCAATTTACATCTTAAAAGCAATGGCAAATTTTTTTCCATCAAAACTACATTAATTGCAACACGAATATGTTATATTTTTGATTAGTTGCACAGCATGTTGCTTACAGTATGTTGGGTGCAAAACTGGTCCCCTCAAAGTTTAGGAAACAGACGGCACCTATCTGATGCCCGTCATCCGATTACCTTTAGATCCTCTGCTGTCTCACGCCACTTTTTCTTTAGTACATTGCTGGGGATGTTTCTGAACTTGCAGTTTGCGGCATTGAAAGAGTTTACTCGCCCGCCCAGAGGCGGAGAAACTAAGTAAGAAGCTTTTGTCCAGGGAGGCCCCTGGTGGATTTTTCATTTATCCACCAGGTCTCCTTTGGGCCTTAATATCAAGCAGGAATTTACCTACCATTATTAGGATCGATTTGGGGTTTTCGGTTTTTGTTAGTCAGCGAGCAAATTTACTATCATGTGTTCCATCACACATGGGTTTTTTCTTTTGTTTGTATTTGTTGTTTTTATCAGTTAGATTGTATATAATAAGTTCTTATAAAAGCACGTATTCTGTCACGTGACTGGCCCTTTTCGATATAATCATGGCAATTTCCGGCCTACGGACAGAGCAGTACTAACAACCATGAGTAAGGGAGACGCTACTCCCGAAACGCGTTGGTTCATCTAGCTCGAACTAACCAATGTAACCTTTTTGCTGCTATATTTGCATATCCCTCATGTCATTTTTTGTGCATTCCTCATGAGTAGTGTTGAGCGATTATTATCGACAAAGTTGAAATCGGCACGGTATTTACGTTGATCGGATTTTTAGATCAGTGATAAATTAGGTTAAAATCTGTGCATAATCTTTTTTAATATTTGCGCCATTTTCGGCGCTTCCTGCATTTTGGCGGCCAGCAAATAAGCTTACAGAATAGAGCAGGGTGAGATGTGTGTGCATGTCATGACTGGGTATGTTGGTATGGTTGCGATTGGCTGGAAAAATCACATGACCTTGTGTTACATAGAACGGCCGTTCCTGTTCATGATCAGTGTGTGTCGTATCTCAAAGCAAAGGAAGTGCGCTCTGCCTCTGTGCAAAAGCTCAGCAAATTATTCTATATGTTCTCAGAGACAGCTCTAGTTTTAGCTCTGATCCTTAGAACTCAGTTAGATCAGAGATTTGCAGATTTTAGGTAGTTAGGCAGAGAATTTTAAAGGGTTACCGCTGTAAAGTCACGGGGAGGAGGGGGGGGGGGGCCCGGGGGGGGGGAACACAGACAAGCTCTTTAAAAAATACTGGAATTGTATTGCAGACATTGCATTGCAATGCTTTATTATTAACATTTTATTTGAAATATTACTTGGTATTGGGCAGCCTGAACTTTATTAGGATACAGATTTTTCTAATAATGCAGGTCTTTTTTGTTGGTGCAAAAAATCCACTTTGATTATCAGTATACATTTCAGATAGGTGTTTTTTTTCAATTTTCCCCTTTATTTTTTTGATAGAAAGGTACCTTGCATTAAATTTGTTCCAGCAATTTTGTAGTCACCAAGGTTGTGGGTGCCAAAAATCCCTTTTTTTTTCCTTACATTTCAATACGTGTTTTTTGACTTTTGCCCAGTCCAGATTTGTTGATAGAGCCCCCTTCAGTTAAAATTTGAATCAAGCAATTGGTAGTACCACAGGGTTGATGGGTCCCAAAAATACCTTTTATTATCCTATACATTTCAGTACGTGTTTTTTGCACTTTTGCCCAGTCCAATTTTTTGATAGGGGTACCTTGCTTTTTAAATTTAAAACCCAAAAAATTGTGTAACCCCAAAAAGGGGAAAATTGATAGGTGCCAAAAAAAACTTTTATTACCCTATACATTTAGATAGTGTTTTTTTGCATTTTGCCAGTCTAGATTTTTTTTGAAGGGCCCACCTTGCAGTTAAACTTAAATCCAGAATTGTGTAGTCACACGGGTTGATAGGTGCCAAAAATACCTTTTATTATCCGTAACATTTCGATACGTGTTTTTTTGCACTTTTGCCCAGTCCGATTTGTTGTTGGGCCCCCTTTGCATTTTAAATTTAATCCAGCAATTGTGTAGTCACCACAGGTTGAAGGTGCCAAAAATCCCTTTTTTTAAACCATATCATTTCAATACGTGTTTTTTGCACTTTTGCCCAGTCCGATTTGTTGAAAGAGGTAATTGCATTAAAATTTTAAAACCCAGAATTGTTAATCAACAGGTGAATTGTAGTGCAAAAATACCTTTTATTATCCGATACATTTCAGTACGTGTTTTTTCACTTTTGCCCAGTTAATTTTTTGTAGAGCCCTTGCAGTTAAACTTGAATCCAGCAATTGGTAGTCACCACAGGTTTGATAGGTGCCAAAAATACCTTTTATTACCCCGTATAAATTTCAAAACGGTTTTTTTTGCACTTTTGCCCATCCAGTTTTGTTGAAAAGGCCACCCTTGCAGTTTAAATTTGAATCCGCAATTGTTAGTCCCACAGTTGTAGGTGCCAAAAATCCTTTTTTATCCCTTTAAAATTTCAGATAGTGTTTTTTGCACTTTTGCCCATCCAGATTTGTTGATGAGGTAATTTGCAGTTAAATTTGAATCCAAAAATTTGTATCACCACGGGTGATAGGGCCAAAAATCCCTTTTTTATTATGTATACATTTAGAACGTGTTTTTTGGCCTTTTTCCCTCCAATTTTTTGGGTAGAGGTAATTTGCAGTTAAATTGGAATCCAGCATTGTGTAGTCCCCACAGGTTTGTAGGTGCCCAAAAATCCCTTTTTTATTATCCAATACTTCAGATACGTTTTTTTTGCCTTTTGCCCGTCCAATTTGTTGATAAGCCACCTTGCTTTTAAATTTTAAATCCGCAATTGTGTAGTACCACAGGTAAAAATGATGGGGCCCAAAAATACCGTTTTTTCCGTTTACATTTTAGTACTTTTTTTTGCACTTTTGCCCAGTACAGATTTATTGAAAAGGGGTATTTTGCATTTAAATTTTTTAATCCAGCAATTGGAGACCACAGGTGAATTGAAGGTCCCAAAAAATACCTTTTTTTTCCCGTAAAATTTTCAGATATGTTTTTTGCATTTTCCCATCCAGTTTTGTTTATAAGCCACCTGCATTTAAAAATTTAAAATCAAGCTTTTGTGTAGTCCCACAGGTTGTAGGTGCCAAAAAAACTTTTATTACCGTATACATTTCAATACGTGTTTTTTCACTTTTCCCCAGTCCAATTTTTTGATAGAGGTCCCTTTTGAGTTAAATTTGAATCCGCAATTGTGTAGTCACCACAGTTGATAGGTCCCAAAAATCCCTTTTATTATCCGTAACATTTCAGATCGGTTTTTTCCCATTTGCCCAGTCCGATTTTTTGATGAGGTCCCTTCAGAAAAATTTAAATCCAGAATTGGGGTAATCACCACAGGTGAATTATAGGTGCCAAAAAACCTTTTATTATCCTATACATTAGATCGTTTTTTTTTGCATTTTTCCCAGCTAATTTGTTGTGGGCCCACCTTGCAGTTTAAACTTAAAATCCAGCAATTGTGTAGTCACAACGGGTTGATAGGTCCAAAAAATTCCTTTTATTACCCGTATACTTTTCAGATACGTTTTTTTTTGCACTTTTGCCCAGTCCAATTTTTTGATAGAGCCACCTTGCAGTTAAATTTGAATCCAGAAATTTGGGTGTAGTCACCACGGGTGAATTTCATGGGTGAAAAAAAATCCTTTTATTATCCGTTACATTTCAGATACGTGTTTTTTGACTTTTGCAGATTTGTTGATAGAGCCCCCTTGAGTTAAATTTAAATCCACAATTTTTTTTGATTTGGGGGTTTTGAAATAGTGGATTTGCCGTCTTTTAATTGAGACGTTCCAAAAAAGTTTTCCTACCCTCTCAAAAATTTTTTCTTTTTGAACAAGCGAAATGAGGTGGGGAAGCGAGAAAGAAGGGGGTAGGAAAGGAGGAGAGGTACGAGAGAAGGTTCTCCTTCCAGGCTGGCGACAACACCAAGCCAGCGGGTTGTCGTTTCAGGCCGTCAGGCCGTCACGGGGGTCGGCCCGTGAATTCAGTAACAACAGGGCGCCAAATTGTTCTTCATGGTTTTTCAACCTGATCACAGTTTACCTCCCGCCCACCAGTCACGGGCCCCAAATTCAGCATCACGCCCGTCCCAAAATGACCCCAAATGTAAGCGTGAACCAATTTGGGATAATCCATTTTCTGAAGACCCTTTTGATGACAAAATGCCCGGGTTTGGGGGCAGAAAGCATGTTAAAAATGAAAAGGCCAAAAAAGGATGAGTTTCTGTCTTTCGCCCATTAATGAGCCATCAAGGAGGGAAGGAAGCGGTCAATCGGGCAAAATCCCGGGTGGTCGGGAAGCCTTGCATCCCCCTTGTTTTAGCCGCAGCTCCCGGATTTCAGAATTTTCTTGCGAGCGCTTCATCACGGACGGGAGAAAGACGAGGGGTAGTGTCATACAGTCCCGCCCCAAAAGGAGGGGGGGGTCGCAAAGTCCGCTGATAGAATAGTTGAAAAAGGAGGCAACACTTGGCCAAAAAAGGCCAAACCGACGCGCCTCCAACCCCCTGTCACACCCTCTGTCTCCCCCCTCCCCCTCCGCCACCACCAAACTTCCTCAGCTGCCCTTCTCTCAGGTCATGATCAGGGATCAGCCTTCGCTTCGCCCCACCCCTCACCCGGTACCACCAGCACCACCAGAGACCCATCCACCCCCTTTCCTTCCCAGTTTTTACGACCTGCACGCCGTCAGCGGCCCAAACTAGCAGTGTATTCATTTCAGGTTTGGGAGCGAAGAAACACTTTAAACCCCAAACCATCACAAAACCAAAAGCCGAATGTCGGCTTGCCAGGCTTTTTTGCCTTGGAAATGTTTCCTTTCCATCTGGTGGGCACAGATATGGGTTCGCCACATCATGGCCTTGCCTCCCCAATCAAGCTGCCGAGCAGGCTTCTTTGCCAGAAAAGCCGTCCCTGCCCTGGCCAGCCATGTGTTATCTAAAATTTCAAGCGCATTGTCTGCATTTGTGGCCGCAAAAGTCCATCTGAGCATCGACACATGGACTAGTAAGCACGCCAAGGCCGCTATAACTCTGTGACAGCTCACTGGCGTGAGCTGGGTGGATGGTCTCTGGGGTGCGTGACGGTGGCTCTCAGGCTCGGCGCACGCTCTTCAAAACCGCAGGGAGGGTGCAGGGCTCTTTCCCCCAAGGTCCCTATGGTGATCAGTGCCCAGAGACCAGGCGGTGTTGTGACAATTAATCTGGTCTTGGAGGACCGTCCCACACAGGTCAGGAGCTGGTGGACGGCTCGCTCTCACGCAACGAGGACCGAGACGCTGGCCTGGTGACAAGAACCTTGTTGCCAGGCAAGGTGGCGGTGTGCGATAATGGGCGAATTCTGCTGGCCGCCTTAAGATCGGTAGCGCTGGAGCACATACCTTGCCTGGGCACATGTCATGAACCTTGTCGTCCAGAAAATTTCTTAAGGCTACCGGGTCTGGAATGCTCTGAGGAAGGCTCGAGGTCTGAGCTCACACTTCCCGCAGTTTGCACCCTGTTTCGTTCCGCCTGGCTTGCGTTGCAGCAGTCAGCTCGGCCTCTCCCGTCAACCGTCTCATTGTTGAACGTGGGCAAACACGCTGGAATTCCACCCTCCACATGCTCCAGCGATGTGTGGCAGCAGGCAATGCGCATAACGCAGTACGAAGTGAACATCGGCCTGACAAGCAGCGGTGCGGAACTCGTGGTGTTGAACCAGCCGGAGAGTGGGGCAGGTGAAAGAGCTCTGCCACATCCTTGCCAGTTTTGAAGAAGCCACCAAATGGTCAGTGGCGGACATGCCTTGTCAAGCATGAGCAGTGTGGTGATCTTACGTTCTGGAAACAATCGTTGGGACACTCTGATACATCAGGTCCCACCAGCGACGGAGGAGGAGACGGACACAGATGCGGACACGGCAGCCTTTCTCTCGTAAATCCTCAAGGCCGACAGTTTTCACAATTTCATCAGTTTCATTAGGCAGTGGTTCGGGGGTCGAGGCTAGTGCAAGGCGGCACCTCAAACTTCAGGGTGCATCATCTCAGGAGACAAGTCGGCTGTGTTGAAGCTGTGCTGGAGGAAGCGGAGGAGGAGGAGGTATACCCTAGACACCGACGTTACCGACGTCACTGCCTTGGAAAGAGGTTGCCGCAAATTGAGGCGGAGGAGGAAGATGAGGAAGATCAGTTTGCTAGTGCCCCTCGACCCAGAGGCTTGGGAAAATCAAGGCTCCATCTCTCACATGAGTGCTTGGATGCTCCATTTCCTCCAACATGATCTGCATTAAGAGCCATCAAAATGAACAACAGTTATGGGTGGCCACTCCGGATCCCGGGGGTACAAAACAAAACTCAGCACTTTCCTTCCACCCACCAAATAGAGAGTCAAAATGCAGGAAATGGAGACCTTGTGATTGATCAACTTGAGACATCTGTTGCGTCTGCTTCACGTTCCCCAAATGTCACCGGTGGAACTACATCAGCGACGTGACAGCAGTAGTGTGCCAAGTATGCCGTTAGCGGCAGAGCAGGCAAGGAGGCAGAAGCCTAATGAGTGGACCTCTGGCAATCTTTATTTAACCACCTCACCAACGCATGCAATGCGGCCACACGAAACAAACAACCCAGGACAGCTTAAGATCATTGGTGCATCCGACTTATCTGCGTCTCAACACCGATGTTTTTGGATGTGTTACTGAACCCAAATAGACTTTGGGGTATCCAAAATGGACGAATGGCCCAGAGCTCGCTCGCCACGCCTAGAGGTGCTGTCCTGCCCAGCAGCAGTGTCATAGCTGAGCGGACCTTCAGCACAGCTGGAGGAGTCATTACTGACAACGCATCCGGCTTTCACAGATAATGTGGATCGTTTTGATTATCTCAAGATGAATCAGGCATGGATCTCTGATGACGTTGTGGCCCCAATGAGCCGAGGTCACGATTAGTTTGCCGCTCTACTTCACATTCCTCTTCAAACAGAAATGGTCCTCTTGAAAACTTTCTTTTTTTTAAATGATTATTCTTAACTGCAATTTTATTCTCAGTTCCCAACAGTTCTTTTGCTGGTTTTGCTGTGAGGAGACTGTAAAAGACAGCAAGGTTTCATGACAACACGTATTCCATTAACTCACTTTATACTTTAGGTTTTCGCATTGTCAATGGTTTTGAGTGTCATGTTGCTGTGAGATACAGCTATAATTATGGTCCTTAGGACAGAAATGTGGCTTCTAAGTGGCATTCTCCATCACAATTTTAATAGTGGCTGAGAAGTCATATTTATAATTTTTTTGGGGTCATGTTGCTGTGAGATACAGCTATAATCATGGTCCTTTGGAACAGTATTGCTGCTTTGAAATGCAGCAATACTACAGGTCGTATTATAAAATGTTTTTGTTTCTAACAGACATTTATTCTTCACACTTGTCAAAAGTGGCTCAAGGGTCATGTTTGAATTTTTGGGGGCATTTTGCTGTGAATGCCGCTATTACTACAGGTCCTATTATAAAAAAAATGTTTTTTCTAACAGACCATTGTTCTTCACAATTGTAAAAGTGGTCATGGGTCATGTTTTGAATTTTTCGGGGGCATTTTTTCTGTGACAAGCAACTAGAGTACAGGTCTATTGTAAAACTATGTAGGAGTTTCTAACAGACATTTGTTCCTTCACAATTGTCATGAGTGGCTCAAGGGTGATGGTGCTGTCAGAAACAGGAATAGGTAGGCACTGTTAATGACACATATGCAAAATGACTTGTTTTTGCAAGATCTTTAATAGCTAGCAATCCCTGTATTGAGACAACCCATTTAATATAATTAAAAAAGAGAACAAAGACACTGGTGGGATTCCATCCTAATTTAAAAATGTGTTTCTAGAACTGAAACTATAAAAAACTTGCATGTACAAAATAGTGGTAAAAAAATTCCTCTGAATTGTACAAGGGAGGTACGGAAGACTTGACCAGATGTAGGTTATTCAGAGGACATGGGTATGGAGACGGACAGAGAACAAAGAACAGAGGACAATTTCCTCACAAACACGTGAGTAAAATGAGAAAAAGAATGCCAAGGAAAAAGGGGCACCTGGGTTTGCGAACAGGAGAGTTAAGAACAGTATTTCCAAGTGAAGTCAATTGGTCCTCGCACTCTTACGGAGGGGCAAGTGCTACCCAGGTTCTTTGACTGTGTACTGAGGAAGGCTGGAGGTCTTACCTCACACTTCTGCTTTCCGCACTTGCTCAGCACGATGTTTTCGTTGCTGCATCATAAGGGCATTTTTTTTAAGTGTTAATAGATGACGGACGCCAGCCTGGGCTCTCACCGCACCCACTGTAACTCCGGCCTGGAAGCTGAACCTGAGTGATAATAGATGACAGTCGCTAGCCTGGGCTCTCACCGCACCCACTGTAAGTCATTGCCCTGGCAGATGGACCTCCATGTTAACCAGATGGCTGAAGGCAGCACGGCTACTTACCGTTTAGGGGCAATCAGGAGAGCTTCAGAAAAATTTCTCTAAAAAATCAGATAGATTTTGAAAAAGCTTGATTTGTGAGGTTAAGTAGTGTCAAAAGGGCCCCAGGGCTGGACACAAATTGCACAATTTGAGGCTTAAAATTTTCTGGGACTGCGAGTCACTATGGTGGTCGCATCATTTGGTCTCAGGGAGTATTGTCCCTAATCACCTGAAGAAGGATATGAGGAAAAATGAAACCATTGAATTGTATTGGCTGATCACATCTAAGGAAGCCAGGAGGGCAAATGTCTTCTCAACTAAGAAGTGTTTTGGGAATGATTAGGACATTTGTATTACTTGTGGGGTGTGCGGACCATTTAACACATCCTACACGTGTAAAAAATTATTCTTTAAAAAACTGCAGGGGGTGTGGTTATGTTGTAGTTATCACACTTGAAAAAAGCAAAATGATAAATAATGATAAAAACTATAAATAAAACATCCTAAATAAATTCTTGTAAAACAATGTCAGTTAGCAAAATATAGCTAATGGTCAGTCACTGTACAAAATAGCTAGTGCCACTTTGTGATCTGTGGGTCAAACAGTTTAGTGGGTCATGCTGTGGCACTAGGACAGGTTATAGTGAATGTCCAGTGAAACTAAAATGGTGGTTGTATGAAAAAGACTCCTTTTTCCGGCACTTTTTAAATGTGTGGAGTTCATGCTGGTTTGGGCTCATGCTGAGGCCAGGACAGGTATAGTCAATGTTCCAGTGAAACTAAAATTGGTAGGTTGAAAGACCTCCTTATTTCGGCACTTTTTAATCTGTGGGTCATGTGGTTTAATGTTCATTCTGCGGTACAGGACAGATCATAGTCAATGTCCAGGTTCAACTAAAATGGTGGTTCCAAAGACTCTTTTTCACAGCACTTTTTAATCTGGGGTCATGCGGTTTGGGGTCATGCTGTGGCCCAGGACAGGTATTGTCAATGTCCAGTGAAACTAAAATGGAGCGTCAAAGACTCCTTTTTCGGCACTTTTTAATCTGTGGGTCAGACAGGTTTAATGGTCATTCTGCGGTCCAGGACAGGGATATTCAATGTCCTGTTCAAGTAACATGATGGTTCAAATCATACTGCCTTCTGGCACTTTTTAATTTGTGCGGTGATGCAGTTTAAGGGTCAGGCTTTGGTACAAGACAGGGATAGAATGGTCTGTGACTTTTTTTCTGTGACTTTTTAAACCGATAGTGTGTTGCCTAAGATGTTAGCAGTATCCATTTGATGTTGTGGATGTTAATTTCTGCTTCTCCAGCCTTGTTTGGGTGTAAAATAAAGGTGGTTGTTCCATCTCCCCATAGACTTTAATGGTCATGCGGCGATAATCTATTATCGACTATCGGATATCTTATTGATAATTGCCGATATCAACTATCGACCCGATGACGATAGTCAACGTAATCGCTCAACACTAGTCATAACTGCTCCGCTCATTTTTCTCACAGGAACAAAGAAGGGAAGCGCCACCAATTGCATAAAGGCCCCATGGATGGACCAGATGTCACACAGCTCAGATAAGAAGGTAGTGGATCCACTGGTCACCACGTAGAGTTGGCGAAGCCTACACCGGGGAGTGGTGTTTAAGGGGTCCCTTGTCTTCACCGGCGCCAGAAGGGCTTTGCTGCAGGGAACCCCCAGGTCGCAACCCCCGACGCATGTCCCAGGGGTGACATCTGGAGATGGAGACACTGGAATGCTGAGCAGCACGGCGGATGGACAGGCAGACAGGCACAAACAGGAACCACGCTAGCGGACGATAGTCGGACAGGCAAGGTTAGGTAAATAGCGCAAAAGTAGCAAGAGTGGGTATCAGGGGGCACACAAAGGAACGTCCCAAAAAAAGGAAAAACCAACAACAGGTGCGGGCGACAGTAATAGGAATCCAAAAAACCCCCTGTCAAAGGCCTTTTGGTAGGGGAAAGAAAACCAATTTCACTGGCAAATTTTTTTCCCGAGACTGTCGCACACGCTCCCTCAGTGGTTGGCAGAGGAAAGTGTGCATAGGATCGGGAGGAATCAGAGACGTGCGCACAACCGCGAGGAAACAGAGACGTGTACAGGCCAGGAGGAAGCAGAGACGTGTGCAGTTCAGGAGGAAGCAGAGACGTGCGCAGGATCAGGAGGAAGCAGAGATGTGTGCAGGATCAGGAGGAAGCAGAGACGTGCGCAGGATCAGGAGGAAGCAGAGATGTGTGCAGGATCAGGAGGAAGCAGAGACGAGGCAAAGGGCCCCGGAGGAAGCAGAGAGTGTGAAAGGCGGGGGAAACAGAGAGTGGCAGGAACTGGAGGAAGCAGAGACGTGTGCAGGACCTGGAGGAAGCAGAGATATGCGCACGAGCGGGAGGAAGCAGAGACGTGAGCAGGAGCGGGAGGAAGCAGAGACGTGTGCAGGATTGGGAGGAAGCAGAGACGTGTGCAGGAACTGGAGGAAGCAGAGACGTGTGCAGGAACTGGAGGAAGCAAGGGCGGGGCGCAGGAATGGGGGAAGCAAGATGTGTCAGCTAAGGGGAAGGGGAAAAGGGCGTGTGCAGGGCCTGAGGAAGTAGAGGTCGCGGGCGGGGGAAGCAGAGACGTGAGCGGAGCGGGAGGGGAAGGGGAGGAGTGTGCGGATTGAGAGGGGAAACAGAGAGTGTGCACACCTGGAGGGGCAGAACGTGTGCAGGAAAAAAAGGAAGAAGAGTGCGCAAATGGAGGAAGCAAGATTGTGAAGCCAGGAGGAAAAAAGAGACGTGCGCAGGATCAGGAGGAAGCAGAGATGTGTGCAGTTCAGGAGGAAGCAAGGGCGAGGCCCGGTCAGGAGGAAACAGAGAAGTGCGCAGGATCAGGAGGAAGCAGAGTTGGTCAATAGGAGGAAGCAGGATGCCTGGAGCGGGAGGGAAAAGAGAAGGTCAGGGTCAGGAGGAAGCAAGTGTTGCGGGTCAGGAGGAAGCAGAGAGGAGGGAGGACGGAGGAACAAGACGTGTGCAGGATCGGGGGAAGCAGAGAGTGTGCAGGGGGCCCCGGGGAAAACAGAGACGTGAGCAGGAGCGGGAGGAAGCAGAGACGTGTGCAGGAACTGGAGGAAGCAGAGACGTGTGCAGGATCAGGAGGAAGCGAGATGTGTGCAGGAACTGGAGGAAGCAAGGGGGTGCAGGATCAGAAGGAAAATGGACGTGAGCGGAGCGGGGAAGCGAGACGTGTGCAGCACCCGGGGGGAAACAGAAGTAGCGGTCAGGAGGAAGCAGAGACTTTGGGGGGCAGGAGGGAAACAGGGGACGGGCAGGAACTGGAGGAAGCAGAGACTTGTGCAGGAACTGGAGGAAGCAGAGATGTGTGCAGGAACTGAAGGAAGCAGAGACTTGTGCAGGAATTGGAGGAAGCAGAGAGTGGCAGAAAATGGAGGGGGCAAGAGTGTGCAGGGAATGGAGGAAGCGAGACTTGTGAGGATTGGAGGAAGGAGATGTGTGCAGGAACGGAGGAAGCAGAGAGTGTGCAGGGTCGGGGAAGCAAAAACTGCGCGGGAAATGGAGGAAGCAGAGAGTGCCAGGGTCTGGGGGAAGAAGGAATGCGACCTGGAGGAAGCAGAGACGTGTGCAGGAACTGGAGGAAGCAGAGACGTGTGCAGGAACTGGAGGAAGCAGAGACGTGCGCAGGAACTGGAGGAAGCAGAGACGTGTGCAGGAACTGGAGGAAGCAGAGACGTGTGCAGGATCTGGAGGAAGCAGAGACGTGTGCAGGCAAAGGAGGAAAACGAGACGGTGCAGGACTGGAGGAAGCAAGACATGCCAGGGGAACTGGGGGAAAAAAAAGGGGGATTGCGCAGGATTGGAGGAATCAGAGTTTTGGCCCACGGAGGAAGCGGACGTTGTGAGGAACTGGGGGAAGCAGAGATGTGTGCAGGAACTGGAGGAAGCAGAAACGTGTGCAGGAACTGGAGGAAGCAGACACGTGTGCAGGAACTGGAGGAAGCAGAGACTTGTGCAGGATCTGGAGGAAGCAGAGACGTGTGCAGGAATGGGGAAGGCAGGAATGGGGTGTGCAGGAATGGAGGAAGCGAGATTGTGCAGGGAAAAAAGGAAGCGGATGTGTGCAGGATCTGGAGGAAGCAGAGAGTGGAGAACGGAGGGAAACAAAGGGCGTGCGCAGGAACTGGAGGAAGCAGAGACGTGCGCAGGAACTGGAGGAAGCAGAGACATGTGCAGGAAATGGAGGAAGCAGAAACTTTGAGGAAGGGGGAAGCAGAACTTTTTGGGGGGAGGATTGGAGGAAACGAGACTGTGCAGGGAAATGGGGAAACAGAGACGTTGCAGGAAGGAGGAAGCAGAGACGTGCGCAGGAACTGGAGGAAGCAGAGACGTGTGCAGGAACTGGAGGAAGCAGAGACGTGTGCAGGAACTGGAGGAAGCAGAGACGTGTGCAGGAACTGGAGGAAGCAGAGACGTGTGCAGGATCTGGAGGAAGCAGAGACGTGTGCAGGAACTGGAGGAAGCAGAGACGTGTGCAGGAACTGGAGGAAGCAGAGACGTGTGCAGGAACTGGAGGGGCAGAGATGTGGCGGATCGGAGGAAGCGGGGACTGCGCAGGAACTGGGGGGAAGCGGACGTGCGCAGGAAAAGGAGGGAAACAGAGAGTGTGCAGAAAAAGGAGGAAGCAGAGACGTGTGCAGGAACTGGAGGAAGCAGAGACGTGCGCAGGATCTGGAGGAAGCAGAGACGTGTGCAGGACCTGGAGGAAGCAGAGACGTGCGCAGGAACTGGAGGAAGCAGAGACGTGCGCAGGATCTGGAGGAAGCAGGACGTCGCCAGAGGGAGGGAAAAGAGTTGTGCAGGATCTGGAGGAAGCAGAGACGTGTGCAGGATCTGGAGGAAGCAGAGACGTGTGCAGGATCTGGAGGAAGCAGAGACGTGTGCAGGAACTGGAGGAAGCAGAGACGTGTGCTGGAACTGGAGGAAGCAGAGAAAGTCGCAGGCTGGAGGAAGCAAACGGCGCAGGAATGGAGGAACAGAGACGTGCGCCCGGACCTGGAGGAAGCAGAGACGTGCGCAGGGTTGGAGGAAGCAGAGGGTATGCAGGAAAAATGGGGAAACAGGACGTGTACAGGGGAAATGGAGAAGCGAGAGTCGCGAACTGGAGGAAGCAGGACGTGCGCAGGAACGGAGGAAGAGAGCGTGTGCAGGATCTGGGGAAGCAAGGACGTGTCGGATTGGGGAAGCAGAGACGTGCGCAGGAACTGGAGGAAGCAGAGACGTGTGCAGTACATGGAGGAAGCAGAGACGTTGCAGGGAAATGGAGAAGCAAGACGTGTGCGGAAAATGGAGGAAGCAGAGACGTGTGCAGGAATTGGAGGAAGCAGAGACATGTGCAGGAACTGGAGGAAGCAGAGGCGTGTGCAGGAACTGGAGGAAACAGAGACGTGTGCAGTACATGCAGGAAGCAGAGATATCGACGAGGGGAGGAAGCAAGGGTGTGGCAGGAACTGAAGGGAAACAGAGGTGCCAGGTCGGGAAGCAGAGATATGCGCACGAGCGGGAGGAAAACAGGGCGTGTGAGTACATGGGGGAAGTGGTATCGAGAGGGGGGGAACAGAGACGTGGCAGGAGCGGGAGAAGGAGAATGCGCGGAGCGGGGGGGAAAGCAGGACCGTGTGCAGGGCCCGGGGAGCAGAGACGTGTGCGGAAAAATGGAGGAAACAGAGAGTGCGCAGGGCGGGGGGGAAGCAGAGACGTGTGCAGGAACTGGAGGAAGGGAGGAGACGTGTGTAAAGGGAAATGGGGAGGGAAGCAGAGTTGTGGCCCGGACCTGGAGGAAAACAAAAGCGGGGGTGCAGGACCTGGGGGGGAAGCAGGAAGGGGTGCAGGGAAATGGAGGGGAAGGGAGGGGAAGGGGGGCAGGAGCGGGAGGAAGCAGAGAAGTGTGCAGGACCTGGAGGAAGAGAGACGTGTGCAGGACCCGAGGAAGGGGAGGGGGTGCAGGACGGGAGGAAGCGGACGTCAGGAAAGGGGGGGAAGCAGGGGACGTGGCAGGGGGGGAAAGGGGGCAGGGGGTGGAGGAGGGGGGGGGGAAAGAGGACGTGGCAGGATTGGGGGGAAGCGAGATGTGAAAAAACTGGAGGAAGCAGAGGGGTGTGCAGAGGAGGAAACAGAGAAAGGGGGGGAAGACGGGGGAAGAAAGTGGGGCAAAACGGGAAAAAAGGAAGTGGCAGGGGGGGGGGAGCAGAGATGTGGGGGGGAAACGGGAGGGAAGAGGGAAGGTGGCAGGGGCGGAGGAAGCAAGAGTGGCGGAGCGGGAGGAAGGGAGAGCGTTGCAGGAGCGGAGGAAGCAGGGAAGGTGAGGATAGGGGGAAAAAAGGGGGAAGGAGAAGGGGCGGGGGGGGGCAGGACTGGAGGAACGGAGGAAGTGGGGGGGGGGAGCGGGATGGGGAAGGAGTGTGGGCAGGGTTGGGGGGGGAAGCTTTGGGAAGGGGGAAACAGGGTGGAGGGGAACGAGAAGAGGACGTGTGAAGGTTTTTGGGGGGAAAGCAAAGGGGGGAAAGGGGGGGAAAACAGAGCGGGAGGAGTGGGGGGAAAGGAAAAAGGGAAGGGGGTTTGGGGTGGGGGAAACAGAAAAAATTTATAAAGTCATGCACACCATAAAATGATATTAATGGACGGGGGTCTCAGGGTTGTAAAGGGAAAAATTCCTATGTCAGCATAAAAAGATATACAGTTCACACCAAATTTCTATGCAAAAGTTTTGTGAGTTTTTTTTAGTGAGAATATTTTAAAGAGTTCCCTTTTTTATTTTTGTTGATTACTGAAAAAAATGTAAGAATAATGCACAAAAAAGGTGGGAAATTGCAGATGTCCAGTGCGTTCGGAAAAGGCCCTTTTTTTAAAAACTCTGTATGTAAAAAGAATTTGATTAAGTGGGGTATATGTAAGGGCGGGGTATGGAATGGATCTGGGAAACAATTGATGGGATGGTTTAAACGCTGGGTAGTGGTTTGGGGTGGTTTGGGATAAGGGTCAAGAAAACGTTCCCGGGGGGGAGGGAAAGGTAATAAAAATTTGTTTTACATAAAGTATTGTTTGTTTTAAAACCTTTTTTCCCAAAGTCACATGGCCGGTTTTTTTTATTAAAAACCCCCTTTTTGGGGGTGGGGGGCAGGAGAGGGGTTTCAGGAAAATTGGAGGAAGCAGAGACGTGCGCAGGACCTGGAGGAAGCAGAGACGTGTGCAGGAACAGGAGGAAGCAGAGACCGTTGAAGAAATGGGGAAACAGAGGTGTGCAGGAATGGGGGAAGCAAGAGTGTGAGGATCTGGAGGGAAAAAGGCTTTTGCAGGATTTGGGGGAAACGAGGTGTGCGGTTGGGGAAGCAGAGATGTGTGCAGGAATGGAGGGGAAAAGAGACGTGTGCAGGGTTGGAGGAAGGAGACGTGTGCAGGAAAAGGGGAGGGCGTGTGCAGGGAATGGGGAAGCAGAGCGTGTGCAGTACAGGGGGAAGCAGAGAACCCTCTGCCAGTATATGGAGGAAGCAGAGACCCTTTTAGGGAGGGACATGGAGGGGGAAACCGAGATGGGCGCAGGATCTGGAGGAAGCAGAGACGGGGTGCAGTTTCAAAGGAGGAAGCCGAGACGTTTTGCAGGATCTGGAGGAAAGCAGAGATGTGTCAGGAAAATGGAGGAAAGAGCATTGCGGGACATGGAGGAAAACAGAGAGTGTGCAGGATCTGGAGGAAAAACAGAACGTGTGGGAGGATCTGGAAAGGGAAACAAAAAACCCTGTGCCCGGAACTGGAGGAAGCCCGAGACAAAGTGAATACAATTAAAGGGAAACAGATATGGCGCAAAATCGGGGGGGGGGGGGAATTGGGAGAGACGTTGTCAGTACATGGGGGGAAACAGAGACCTTTTGGGAAAGGGAAAAGGGGGAAGCAGAGAAAGTGCGCAGGAAACTTGAGGAAAACAGAAAATTTTGCAGTACCTTTTGGGGGGAAGCAGAGACCCAAACAGGAAACTGGGGGAAGCAGAGACGTGTTTTCAGGAACTGGAGGGGAAACAAGACGTGTGCAGGAACTGAGGAAGAAGAGACGTGGGGGCAGGAACTGGAGGGAACAGAGGGCGGTTTTGGGAGTACATGGGGGAAGCAAGACCCTGCGCAGGAATCGGGGGGAAGCAGGGACGGGCGCAGGAACTGGGGGAACAGAGACGGTTTGCAGTACATTGGAGGAAGCCCGAGACGGTTTCGCCAGGGTCTGGGGGGAAGCAGAGACCGTGTGCAGGAACTGGAGGAAAACAGGGGAAAAATGGGAGGGAAATGGGGGGAAACAGAGAAAAGTGCGCGGGGTTTTGGAGGGGCATAACTGTGCAGTAAAATGGAGAGGAAACAGAGACGTGTGCAGGAAATGGAGGAAGCAGAGACGGGGCAGTTTCGTGGGGGAAGCAAAAGACTTGTCAGGACTGGAGGAAAACCCGAAGACCGTGTGCAAATTTCAAGGAAAAACCCGAGAACCGTGCGCTACATGGGGGGAAGCGAGACATAGCGTACCCTGGGGGAAGCAGAGATGGGGCGCAGGGGTCTGGAGGAAAACAGAGACGTGTGCATTTCTTGGGGGGGAAGCAAAAGGGCGTGTGAAAAGGTCTGGGGGAAGCAGAGATGTTTGGCAGGAAAGGGAAAGCAAGAAGGGCCCTGTGAGTACATGGAGGAAGCAAGAAAGTGAGGGACATGGAGGAAGCAGAGACTTGGGGCAGGGAAATGGAGGAAGCAAGAAGGGGTGCAAAAACATCGAGGAAAACAAGACTTTGCAGGACCTGGAGGAAGCAGAGACCCTTTCGGGAGGGTTTTAGAGGAAGCAAAAGGGCCGGGGTGCAGGAACTGGAGGGAAACAGAGGGAGGGGGCCAGTACATGGGAGGGAAACAGAGATGTGGGGAGGAAACTAGAAGGGGAAACGAGACGTGTTCCCGGGAAATTTGGGGGAAGCAAGAGACAAAGTGCAGTAAAATGGAGGGAAAACAAGATGTGCGCAGGAAACGGGAGGAACGCTGCCGGGGCCAGGTGAGTATTGGGTGCCGGCACAAGGGAAAAAGCCAGGGGCGGGTTTTGCTGCAGCCCAAAAAACCTAGACTGTGGCGCGAGAAGCCCCCACCCCCCCGGGGTTTTAGGAGGTGGGGGGCGGCTTTTTTGGGCCCTGGTATCGGGGCCCCAGCAAATGCATGCAAACCCATGAGATGTTGGGCCCCCCCGGCCCCTCATGAATTAAAAACATATTTTATGGTTTAAAATTTCCCGTTTCCCTTTGAGAAAAACCCCAAAACCCAATTTAAATTAAAAATTTTTTGTCCCCAAATTTTGGGCCCGTTTTATGGGCCCTTATTCAAAAAAAACCCAAATTTTCAATTACTCACTACCTGGGAGCCCCCCGGGGTTTAAAATTTCCCTTTAAATTAAACCCAACATCTAAAAAGCCCCAATGCCCGGGAGTTTTAAACACTGTTAAATTTCTAGGGAACCGTTACTCTGTAAGAGGCAGAAAATGTATTCACTCCAATTCTTTGATTATTCATGAGAAAAAGCTGCTAAAATTATCCAGGGAGGAAAAATTAATAAAATAAAGTTTCTAAGACTTTGCAGTGCGGCAGGGTCCTTAAAATGTAATAAAAAGCTGATTAATAACTAAACAGTAGCTTGCTTTTGTCCCCAAAGCTTTTTACTCTGAAACCCCACCAGCTCGAAAAGACTCATGAAGAATTGTTTTATCAGATCGCCCTTGGGCAACGAGGAAAAATACTTTTACTTCAATGATGCCAAATGCGGGTGTTGCCCCGTATAGAAAATAGAACGATAGGGAAAAGAGTTTTACCCGGGTGTGTCCAAAACAACAAAGGGCGTACTTTCTTGGGGGACTTGAACCCGAAAAAACCCTATTTTAACCCGTATTTTCACAAAGGCCCCCAAAAAATTTCAATTCGGTTTTTTGGGGGTTTTTTTGTTGCAATTTATTATCAGATTTTGATGCGGTTTATGGATTTAGGTTTTCAATTGTTTTTGCATCATAGAATATTATTGAGTTTCTAACCCCTTATTGACATTAGACGGATGAGTACATCCTGATGCCGGTAAGGGGCCCTTTGGGAAACGGGATCCCCAACGTTTTTCGGTACATTTGCCGCTTTTGGTTTTTAGCTTTAATTGCAAGCGGAGGTGGGTTTTTTTTGGGGGTGGGCCCCCCCCATCCGGCCGTTTTAACCCCTTTTTAAAGTAAAGGGCAAGCGGCATCCCTTTTCAATGAGAAAAAGGTGCCGGCACCCTTTTTCCAAAATGCATCAGGAACATCAGCGGTGAATCACTGTGTGATTTGGGTTTAAAACATGGCAGCTGGAAGCCTTGTGAAAAAGGGTTCCATCGCCGCCAAGGTTTTGATTTCCCCCCCTTCCCCGGAAAATAGTAAAACTCCCCTTTTTTGTCAAACCTAATACACCTGGGCTGTACAAGGCATTAGGGGTGTATAAAAAAACGTTTCCCCCATGGTGAAGCCCTTAATTGGGGGGCTCAAAGTTAAAAATTAAAAAAAAAAATTAATTTAAAAAGGTTTAAAAAAAAAAAAAAAAAATTAAAAAATGCAAAAAACCCCCCCCTTTCACCCCCTTTTGACAAAAAAAAAAAAAATTTTTTAAAAAAAAGTTTCATATCCTTTGGGTACCTTAAAAAACACCAAAAAAACCAAAACCTTAAAAAAAACCAATTTTACCTTTAAATTTTTAAATTTTTGTATAAAAAATAAAAAAAAGACAAAAACCAAAAACACCCAAAAAATAACAATACAATAACTGATAGCAATGTTTGGTAAAGACTCCCCTAAGGATTTTACACAAACACAATAAATAACATTTTAGCCCAATTTTGACTTTAGCGGTGCAGGTAACCCATTTTACACAAATTTAATAGATAATAGATATGAGAAAGATAGATATGGAAAAGAAAAGATAGATAGAAAGATATGAGATTTGATAGAAAGAGGGTAGATAGATATGAGATAGATAGCTAGGTATAAAAAAATAGATTGGAGATAAATAGATTGATAGTAGATTAAAAGGGGTGATAGTTTGATAGATAGATAGAAGAAAAGATAGATAGATAAAAATGAATAGAAAAGATAATATGAGATAGATTTTGGGGATAGATAGATAGATTGATAGAAAATAATAGATAGATAGATAGATAGATAAATAAAAATGATGGGAGAGATAGATAGATAGATAGATAGATATTAAAATAGATAGATAGATAAAGTAGGGAAAAATATGAGGGTTGATAGATTTTGGGGAATTTGATTTGATTGGGGGATAAATTTGATAGTAGATTGATAAATAGATGAGATAGAAGAAAATATGGTTTTAGCTATGGGGATAGATATGAGATTGAAAAGATAGATAGATAGATAGATAGATAGTTGATAGGGTAGATTAATATGAGAGGATAGGGGTTTTAACCCCCTTACTAAAAACGCCCTCTTTTGGACCCATCCTGCACTGCTTAAATTTCCTCTAACCTTCCCCCAAACTCTAAAATCCCCGGAACGGGTTTGGGGTTTTCTCTCGCCTAAAACCCTAGGGTTTTTGATAACCCCCTTCTCGATCCCCTTTTGGGGTTTGGGAACCCGCCTCCCTGTGTTTTTCCCAAACCAAAAATCCCAAAGCAAAAAACCCTTTTTGAAATATTTTTTGTTTCTACTGTTTGGCCCCAAGAGTTTGCTAAGTAGTTCCAGTATTTTGCAAAAGGGGGGCAAAGGTATAAGACTGGGCATTTAAGCAGCCATTTTAGAAGCTGCTGAGATTCGAGGAGGAAAAAGACCCAAGTTTTGAAAACTGAGCTAAAAAGGGAAGCAGGATTCACAGTTGTTCCAAGACAGGGGAGCCTGACTGTCCCATACAGACGCCATCGCAGAGAGAGGAGGAGAGAACCCCCGGGACAAAAAGGGACAAGCGCCAGTTTAAAAGGACTGTCTGCAGCCGGATCATCCAAAGGATCTGCCCCTGAGGACAGGGATTGGGGCCATTTTTAAGGTTCCTCAGCGGATGCGTGCACGCCAACAAGCTCGGACTGTGAGAAGGCCCTAATATTAGTTTAGTTAGTTTAGGCTCAGTTACGGGCCCAAAGGGGGGTTTAAATAATCCCTGTTCGGGACTTGGAGAGTTTGATATCGCCCATTAGGTATTTGAAACCATACATCTTTTTGGGGGGGGGAAGTGGGAAAATCATTTAAGCTGTGAAAAGCTGCTGTGCTGCACCACGGCCCTGCAAACCGCCACCACAACAATTGTTCCCCTTGGGATTACGGTATTAAGAAGGTAAGGGGTTTTCGGGCCTTTCGAACCCCCCCGGGTTTGTAAAGTTACTGTGCGCCAGAGGTACACTTCTGGCGGGGCGCTGTGCGACGGGGCCCAGGATATATTTGTAAATTTGTGTTTGGGGGTTGTTTCCCATCTTTTCCAGAAAATTAGAAAACAAAACCGTTGTTGAGCTTGGTTTGGGGTCGTGTTCTTTGTCCGGATTCGCTTATTCCGGAATACTGCCTCGGTCTCGGGTTTCACCTCTAGAAAGGTTTCCCCACACTACACTCCAGGAAATGCTCTTGCTAAAATCTCCCAAAGACCTCCTCACGGCTAAATCTCAGGGGAACTACTCATTGCTGCTTTTCTTGGATCTCTCGAGCTTTTTACACTTTTGGGTCACCACCTCCTCCTCACAGCTCAGCAACCATTGGCCTCCAGGGGCAACCCTCTCGCTTGGTTCTCTTCCTCCCTCTGACCACTCCTTCAAATGTCTCATTTTCCTATTCACCTCCTTCCTTTCTTTGCTGTCGGGGTTTCCCCAGGGGTCAGTTCTAGGTTTTCCCCTTCCCTTTTTTTATTGTACACAGCCCCCATTGGACAAACATCAGTGTTTGGTTCCAGTACCATCTTATGCGAGCCCCAATTTAACCCTCCTCCCCTGCATCACTCCAGCCTTTCTACAAAACACCAGTGACTGCTGTTTCTGTCTCGACTCCTTCCTCTCTCCATCTGAAACTAAACCCCCTAAATGAACTTTTTTGGGCTTTTCCCCACTTTGTAACCACCCCCCCCCTGCCATTTTTCTTGTGTGTGGCTCACCATAACCCTAGGAGCAGGCCCTGTCTGGGGTTATTCTTAAATTTGATCTGTCCTTCACCCATATATCCAATCCCCTTTCCCGTCCCGTACCCACACCCAGTAAACTCCGAACCGTCCATTTTCACGTGGAAAAAAACTCAAATCTCATTGTTGCTCTTATTCATTCTCTCTTTACTACTGCAACTCCTTGCTTATCTGTTCCCTCCTGTAAAAAATCTCCCCCCCTCCCAACGGTACTGAAGCGAGCCAGCTTTCTTTTTCCCCCAGCCGCTATATGTGCCTCTTTCCCGGTCAGTCACTGCACGGTTGCCCCCCCAGTACAGAATAAAATAAAAATAAATTATTTCCCCCCCTTTAAAGCTCCCTCAAGCGCTTTTCACCCCCCCCTCTTTCCCTATTCTTCACCACCCTACCCGCTCTTCCGCTCAGCTAAATTTTAAACTACGGACAACATCCGAACCTCCCATGCCCCCCTTTTTAAGATTTTTTCACGGCTGACCGTTCTTGGAACATGCTACCACTACCATCAGGCACAATCCCAGCCTTCACAGTTTTAAGAATGTCCTGAAATACATCTTCTTAGGCAGGCCAAGATCCCTAATTGCTAACCCCACCTTCTATCACACACATTTCTGTCGCTTCCTACACTAGGGGCACTCACAGGCACTTATCTGTATATAGATGTACAGTCATGGTGGCAGGTCACCAAATTTTTATGTAAACCTCCCATATTTATAAAAACAAGGCTGGCCATTGTAAATTTAGCACTTCTTCCCGTTGTCTCCCCCAGGCACCCTCATAGATTGTAAGCTCTCGCGAGCAGGGCCCTCACTCCTTGTGTCCCATCTGTAAGTAGCTTTTTACTATGTAATGTCTGTATTTTGTCTGTAATCATACCCTCTACATTGTAAAGTGCTGCGGAATATGTTGGCACTATATAAATAAATATTATATTGATTATTATTATTATTATTATTATAATATATTAATAGATAGATATGAGATAGATAGATAGATAGAATAGATAGATAGATATGAATAGATAGATAGATAGATAGAGATAGATAGATAGATGATAGATTAGATAGATAGAATAGATAATAGATAGATATATAGATAGATAGATAATATTAGATAATAGATAGATATGATAGATAGTAATATAGATGATGAAGTAGATAGATATGAGACTAGATAGATTATGATTAAGATAGATAGATAGATATAGATAAGATAGATAGATAGATAAATAGATAGGTATAGATGATAGATAATAGATAGATAGATAGATAGATAGATATGATAGATAGATAGAGATAGATAGAAGATAGATAGTATAGATGATATGAGATGAGATAGATAGATGATAGATAGATTAGATAGATAGATAGATAGTGGATAGATAGATAGATAGATAGATATAGATATGATATATATATGAGATAGATAGATATGGGATAGATAGATATGAGATAGATAGATAGATAGATATGAGATAGATAGATATGGGATAGATAGATATGGGATAGATAGATATGAGATAGATAGATATGAGATAGATAGATAGATAGATATGAGATAGATAGATAGATATGAGATAGATAGATAGATATGAGATAGATAGATAGATAGATATGGATAGATAGATAGATAGATATGCACAAATAATAAATATCAAATTAATAAGGCAACCACCAAGCTGATAATGCAAAAAAGTAAATACAGACCAAATGTGAGGCAAAGACCCCAATTGTATAAATGATGGCTCCCCCTAGGGGTGAAGCACCTTAGGGGGACTCAAAGTTTAAGTCAAAAAAGAAAAAGTGTAAAAAAAAATAAAAAAAAATAAAAATTTCAAATTTCCCCCTTTCACCATTTGACAAATAAAAAAAATTTAATAATAGAAAAGTTACACGTTTGGTATTGCTGCGTCCGAAAAAGTCCGATCTATTAAAATATAACATTTTTTATCAGGTATGCTGAACACCGTAGAAGAAAACAAATTCCAAATGCCAAAATTGTGGGTTTTTTTTGGTCATTTCACGTCCCCTAAAAATGTGAATAAATTTAATTTAAAAAGTTGCATGTATTCCAAACTGCTAGCAATAAAAAGTGAAGTTCAGTCCACAAAAAATATCCCTCACTTTAAGGTGTTAGTACAAAAAAGTTATTGGTCGCAGAAAATGGCGCCGTGGTTTTGAATATTTTTTATGGTACTAAAACATAACGGAAACCCTACATGTTTGGTATTGCTGGATTCGTATCAATCTGTGGAATACAGAGAACACATTATATACCGAAGACTGACCGCCTTCAAAACAAAAACCCCACAAACATGGCGAAAGTGCGTTTTTTTTCACATTTTGCCCCACTTAGAATTTTTTTTGCAGTTTCTCAGTATACTCTATGGTAATATGAATAACATTATTAGAAAGAACATCTTGTCCCACAAAATAAAAGCACAGATATGTCTAACTAGGTGAAAAAATAAAAAAGTTATGGCTCTGGGAAGGCAGGGAGGAAAAATCAGACGGTATATGAACTTCCTAGTACTGCAGCTTTTGGACCCTGATTGCATAAAAAACTGCAGTCGATTTTTGGATACATTGAACTGTACTGGAATTATTATTATTTATTTTAAAGCGCCATTGATTCCAGGGCGCTGTACATTCAGGGGGTTACATACATAACATAAGTCAAATAAGTACAATAGTGACAATCTGTGACTAACAACAGGTACAGAGGGAGAGAGGACCCTGCCCGTGAGGGCTTACAATCTACAAGGAAGGGGGAAAGAGACAGAAGGTGAGGGCAGACATGTTTGTGGAGGGTGAAGTGACAGCAGGCTTATTCTAGGTTGTAGGCTATCCTGAAGGGTTTTCAGTTTGCTTTTGAGGCTAGTGAGAATGGGGGAGAGTCTGATGTGTTGGGGCAGTGAGTTCCAGAGTGTGGAGGAAGCACGGGAGAAGTCTTGGAGACGGTTATGTGAGGAGCTGATAAGGGGAGAGCAGAAAAGAAGGTCCCGTGAGGAATGGAGATTGCATGAGGGGAGGTATCTGGAGATTAAGGCAGAGAAGTATGGAGGGGAGAGGTTATGGAGAGCCTTGTAGGTCATGGTTAGTAACTTGAAGTGAATTCGCTGGGCAATGGGAAGCCAGTGCAGGGATTGGCAGAGAGGAGAGGTGGAAGAGTAATGAGGAGAGAGGTGGATAAGACCGGCAGCAGAGTTGAGGATGGATTGGAGGGGAGCGAGGGTGCTAGTGGGGGGGCCACAGAAGGGAAGGGGGGGTTTTTCAGTAGTCCCAGGGTGGTGAATTTGGGCAATCGGGACCCACCTTTTTGTAGTATCAGGGTTTTAAAGGGGAAAGAGCCCGGGTCCGTTTAAATTTGTTTTCAGTTTGGGGGCGGGAGGAAGGGGGGGAGGGGTTTTGGAAAGTGGGGGTTTGAAGAATCCACCGGAATATTGAACAAGCTTCTTTCTGCCGACGGTTAAGAATTCCAACCCGTTTTAAAAATTCCATGGGTGTTTTTGACTATATCCGGGGTTTTTCTATTGCGGTTTTTATGGGGCACCCCATAAAGGGTTTGGGTTTTCGAAAGGATTCTTAATTTTTAATCCCCTGAAAAACTGACCAGATACCTGGCTGTGTTTAAAACATAGCCTAAAAAACTACTTTTGGAAATTCCCAAACAGAATTTTAAATTTTACCCAAACCCCTCAAAACGGACTGTTAAAACCATCCCCTTAGACCTTAATTGAAAAAACCGTGTTGTGGCCACACGAAAATTTGGGTTTTTCAAAATTTAAAAAAAAAATTCTCAATAGCCTCCGTATTTCATATGGGAAAAAGCCCTCTCTTGGGTGGGTTTGATCCCCCAATTTTATGTCCCAAAATCTTGCAATTTTTTAAAGAATTGAAGCCCCGCCAGTGAAGTTCTTTTACAGCCCGGGGAATTTTTAGGGTTTTTTTTCCCTCATCAATGCAGAGTAGAACTTACTGGCGGCTAGGTGGGGGCGAGTGGGGCACAGAAGGGTAATTATTCTCACCTCTTACTATCTACGGGTGCACCTCCCTTCTCTGTCCCAAATTTTTTTGTGAGTTTCCTCCAAGCGCGGTGTTTATGCTTGTTGATTCCCATTTTCAAATTTAAAGGTTTTTCTATTTTCCTGCTGCCTGTCCTGACCTTCTGCTATGTTTGAGACTATGGAAGAACTCTGCCTGCCTTGACCTGTGCTCTTTACAGCTATGCTCCTAGCCTGATTCTTTGATATTTTGATTGAATGCCAGCGTCCACAACTGGTGAGCACATTGGGGGAAGCAATCTGGAAGTCCCCTGCAGTAGAGTCCAGCAGGGATAAAAGGGTGAAGATCAGGAGGCTCCGTGGACTCCACTCCTCGATGTGGTTTACACCAAAATTTGCGTGTGGTAGGCTTCCTCTCCTGACCGGGTAATCATACAAAAAAAAAGAATAAAAAAAAAAAAAGAAACTTACATTAAGAAAAGAAAAAATAAGTAAAATTAAATAAATAAAGTAAAAGATAAAAAAAAAATGATGAAAAGGGGAAAAAATATTAAAAAATAAAAAAAAAAATAAAAAAAAAATAAATAAAATATATAAATATTACAAGATGTAAATGTAAAATCAAAAGCCGATAATAGGAAAAGATAATAAAAAAGACTTAAGTAAAAATAAAATCTATAATAATGAAAAAAAATTAAAAACAATTAAATTAAAAAGAATAAATAAGAAAAAGGAAAAAGTGGAAAATTAAATGGACGAAAAATAGTAAAAATAATTATAAAAATTTTGGGTTTTGTTTAGATTTCCCGGGCAAGATAAATTTTGACCTGAACAGCTGGCCCGAATTAATTTTAATCATAAAATTGACAATATTTCTAACTGTAACCCGCAATGGAACTTAGGGCTTTGTATTGGTTTTGGTTTTAAAGTGTTGACGTAGTGCTCCTTGTTACGTTTGCTCCCGCTACCCACGCTGCGGGTAGGGCCCCTCGGATCCATTTCCCAAGGGGTTTGAGGTGCCCACAAAATAACCCTCTTGCACCAACCCGCTGCCGTTTTTTGGGGATTCATCCGGGCAAGGATTGGGATGCACCCATCCTGTAGTGGGGCCCCAGCCGTTGTTCTCCGGGCCATACAGCGTTTCCTGGGTTTCGCCAACTATTACAAGTAATTCATCCCACATTTTTCGACGGTGGTGACACCTATTTTGGCACTTATAAAGAAGAATGGAAACCCAAAGCTATGGCAACTGGCGGACGAAGAAGCCTTTTCTAAATTAAAATTAGCTTTCGCCTCTGCACCTGACCTGATGCCGAGAAGCCTTTCTTCTTTGAATTTGCTGCCTTTTTCTTGGGGGCTGGGGCGGTCCTCACTCAAAGGCCCCAAAGACAAGACCCTGACCTCCGGATTCTTTTCCAAGATGTTTTCTTCCACAGAAAAGAATTTAAACTTTCTTCGGGGGCCCGGGAAATGGTTTGGGCGATCAAAGGGCCCTTTGGGAAAAATGGCGACACCTCCTGGAGAGGGCTCATCATCCATTCAATATTTACACTGACCAAAAAAACTCCAAAATTTCCCAGACGGGCCCAACGACAAAACCGTACCGGGCCCGGGTGGTCGCTTTTCCCTTCCCCTGGTTTGACTTCCTAAAGAAGAATATCAAGGCCGATGCCTGCTCCCGTGCTTTTGATGTAGCAGGGAAGAAATAGACACTCGGCAGATCGTACCGCCGGATTGCCTGATCTCCGTAGCTCCCGTAGAACTCCAACATGTTCTTCCGGGTAAGATGAAGTTGCGTCCAGCACTCCGTAAGAAAATTGGGGTGATTTCACCCTGGTGGCCGGGCATCCCTGTGCACTAAAATCGTACTAGTTAATTTCTCGTTTCTATTGGTGGCCAGATCTTGTCAAGGAAATCAAAGAATTCATGTAATCTTGTACTACTTGCGTCCACAAACGGGCTCAAACACAAACCGACCCGTTTTACTGAAAAACCTCTGCCCCCTTTTCCCAACTCTTCATGGGGTCCCGGAACAAAGGGGTGGGGTTAAGGCCAGATAAAATTCGGGTGAAGACTCCAAAATTTCAAAATGGGCCCCTTCCCTGGGGATATTCGAGGTTAAAATTTAAAATGTATAACCCGTGGCCTATAAAGGCGGCTTCACCTTACCCATTGCACGTCCCGAACTCCTTCCACGTCTCGCTGCTGAAACCGCTTCTGCCAGAAAGTCATCTCCACTTCTCCTGCAGCTGATACCACCAGCGTCTATGTGGTGGAAGAGATCTTGTCCATGAAGAAGATCAGAGGGAGGCGACCGGAAGATATGTCTGGGAAGCCGGGGGGACAATTCCCTTTTGGGCTGTGAGTCCCGGGGCTGAAAATTTTTTCCCGGTTAGAAATAGGGGAAGGTCAAAAGGGGGGGGTACCCTAGCACCTGAGCGTGGGCACATCCTGAGCCTGACCTACTCACCTCACCTCGTTCCTTGTAGTCTTCCTGATAGCTGTAGCACATGAAGCAGCTCTGCAGGATTTAAAAAGCCAGTTTGCCGTTGATTGGTCATGGCCAGGCGCTGACCCTATTTAACCTCGCTACTTTCTCTATGCCTTGCCGGATCTTAAGTGCTCCAGTGCCTACTGAGAAACCATTTCCTAAGTCACTACAAATTTTTCGTGCACCATACCCATTGCCTCCATCCCTCGACCACAAAGCTTGCTTCACGATTCTGTACCACTTAAATTACGCACCCTGGTGTGGCTTATACCACCACTTGCAGTGGTCCAGAGGATCCATTTACTCTTACCGTTACACTCCTCAGCACTCTTGGTCCGACATAAATTCCTGTTCGATCTCACATTAGAGAAAAATGTGACAATATATCATAAATAGTGGGAAATTAAACCTTACAAACTAGTAAAAAAGCCCTTATCCTGACATCAACCTTGGAGCTACAGTTAAGATGAGGGTTTATGGTTGCAGTAGAAAAAAATCAGGTTTGGAACATTCCAAACCCAATTTTTTTTTAATAAGCTCCACTAAACCAAACCGGAAACAAAGATATCAAAAAATAAAAATAAACATGTAAATATAAATACATAATTAAATAAAATGAAATAAAATCAAAATGATTGACTATTTACTACCTCTCCGCTGTTACATGACGTGATTGCCAAGTCGCATTGTAAGCCTTTTATTTCATGTATGTTTAATGCAGTAATGTCTGGAAGATAATGAGAAAAATGAATTCTTGATAGCACTTTACTGGAGAAACTGAATTGCCAGCACCCACTGTGGAAACTAAATATATAATAGATACATGTATTTGGAGTGGATGAGTCTCTCTTAAGCCCAAGGCAGTGAGCAAGCATGTGGGCTATGATGGCTGAGTCACTGAAAGAAGAAGAGAATGAAAAATTCTTGGAAAACAATTTGTGAAAAAAACAGAATCAAATAAAAAAAACAATTTGGAAATTAAATAAAATGTTGTGTGAGCTCAATATAACCTCCCCTGCAGGGGTATAGATATGGGGACGGCAAAGGTAGCAGTCACATCCAGAACAGACGTTATACACAGCATCTGTCAGCTATGTTCAAGAATAAAACTACTTAAACGCCCTAGTACCAAAAATATAACTACTATAATACTGCCCCTATGCAAGAATATAACTACTATAAATACTGCTCCTTTACAGAATATAATACTATAATACTGTTCTATATACAAGAATATAAAAATACTATAATATGCTCCTAGGTACAAGAATATAACATATAAAACTGTCCCCAGTAAAAATAAAACTTATAATACTGCTCCTTTTTACAAAAATATAACTACTATAATACTGCCCCTATGTACAAGAATATAACTATATAATCTGTCCCTTATGTACAAGAAATTTAAATCTTAATACTTTCCTATGTACAAGAACATTCTATATAATACCGCTCCCTATGTACAAAAAATAACTACTATAATACCGCCCCCTATGAAAAAGAAAATAACTCTATAACACTGCCTCCTAGTAAAAAATATAAATATTTTAATACTGCCCATGTCAAGTATAATTCTATAAACTGCTCCTATGTCAAGAATATAACTACTATAATAATGCCCCTTTTATACAAGAATATAACTACTATGTACTGTCTATGTACAAAATATAACTACTAAAATCTGCCTCCTATGTCAAGAAATATAACACTATAATTTCTGTCCCCTAGTCAAGAATATAACTATATAATACTGATCCCCATGAAAGAAAAACTATATAATACTGTCCCCCATGTACAAGAAAATAACTATATAACACTGCCCCCTATGTACAAAAATATAACTCTATAACAATGCCCCCCCATGTACAAGAATATAAAGTCGGGGGGCGTTTGCCAACACTGGGGGTCACCCGTTTGTTCCCGGTACTCCAAATCACGATCAGGGAACAAGTATCGGCCGATAGAAACTGAGTCAGACTCAGAGTTCTGTTCAAATCTCATTCATGTTCCAATAATTCTAACAATAAATGCAATACATCACATATTTAATAAGATTCTGTAACAAACAAGCTCATGCCGCAAAAGTAAGGGGCTAGAGGAACTGAGCATATGTCCATATTTAGGCAGCTTCTGAGTAGATTTCATTGGTCCATTGTTGTCACTGAGTATAAAAGTCACTGGAATGCATCACCGAAACTTAGTATTTTCCAGTAAATCGAAACTTAAGGAAGGGAAGATGATAACCAAATTGCCACATCCTAGGTGAAACTGATAACAAGTTGTTACATCCTGGACCGCAACCATCTTAAATGCTTCATATTGTGCTGTATCATTCTCGACAAATGATTCCACTATTATCTGGAGATGTCTTATTAAGGAGACAAGCTTGGATTTCACAATTAAATTGCTTTACATATAGTTTAAACCTCTTAACCCTCACAATCCCCCCCTAAAAAACCAAGAATTTTCTCCTTCTGTCCCTTCAACTACACTGGGGCTAGGTAGTCCTGTACCTTTGGAAACGCTCACACTGGGGAGATGGGGGGGGGTGTTGGGATTTCCTTCAAAAGCACGTGATGAAACCCCCCTAGTGGTGAATTCAACATGCAACGTTCCAGTACCAACCTAACGTGTAGGTATTCCCCTTGATCTGTCCATTTTAAATCAGAGAGTTGACTCTTGGTTCATACTTATGGGGTCTTGGTAGGAGGGGATGTCACCAATCCTCCTTCAACACCGCACATCAGAGGTTCATGTTCGCATAAGGAAGGTCCCTGAGGTGGTTCCTCCCGCAGCTATCCTGGCAATAGATTTTTGTATAGGGGCAACACAACACAACAACCACAAACAGCAACACCACTAGTATGACCAGCATATTACTCCTATCTGTTGCAGCCAACGTTTCCAGCCTCGCATCCAATCAGTCAGCCAGGAGCCCAAGAAGTGTCCACTCCTGAGTTCTCCCTACGTTCCTTGGACAGGATACTTTATCTTACTCGGGCGATAGTGATTTGCCAATCACTCTGTGTTGTCCAGGTATATAGTTCAGCATTCTTCACCTATCATCCCACAAACTCCTCCTTTCTCAGCCACGACCATGTCGATGGCTAATCGGTTCTGTTCGGTCATCCCTAGTATTGGGCCTAATTCTTCATAGTCTCTTGAAACCCATCTCTATGTAAATTAACAACCTTTGCTGATTATATTAAAATATAAATAATCTCAGCCACATTCTTATTGATTTGCACTTGGGAATAAGGGAAGCGAAGCCTGCAGCAACTGATCCTGCGCTTTGAACTGGTCAGGACCCCCTAAGGCACTCCAATTGCATCTATATATACATTGGGATTCTTCCCGGGATATTGGAGGCCGCTCGTCTTTTACCTGCTCGAGGGTCATGCTAGGGGGGGGCTGGATTCATGGTAAGCCTTGAAGGGCCATGGTAAGCCTTAATTAATGTGCGACTGACCTTTCCAGGTAGCAGGCAACCCACTACTCAGTCACCTCAACCTCCACACAACCATAAGACAACCCAGGAAGGTTCCAGTAGAAATTCACCAGATTTCCACTAGTCAGGTAGACCTGGAAAATCGGCTGAGAAAGACCCCCAAAAGAGCATCCCCGTCCTGTAGTATTGGGAAAAAACAAGTGTAGTTCCCAGAGCCACCACACCTCTCCAGGGGTCTCACTTGGGTTTGAAATTTACTTACTAGAGGGATTAGTTCTCACATCCAGAAACAATTTGCTTATTCAATAAACTATAACACATTCTGCATTGTCTCTTTGACATGGTGGAAGGGTGCGTTTCAAGTGGGGGTTGGCTCTGCACAGGCCAACACCCACCTGTTAAATTAAGGGGCCTTACCGTGTATCTAACCCATTTAGCCACAAATTTTTTCCGAGGGAAACTTGAGTTTCAGATAAAAATACATCTTCCCACTTATGTTCCGGGATTGGACTATTCCCTTCTAACAGCTTTCTGGAGATTGACCTTTCCTATTTGGGACTACGGATGTGTGGCCTTGTGGGTCAATTCTTGATATTTATGTTTTTTTTTTTCAATTCTATCAGTCCATAACTTGGATTTATAAAATTAGATGATATTGCCCCTAAACACATATTTACCGCATATCTGCTGTCGAGAGATTGATATTCAATAATTCCAAACAAGTGAGCGAGTAAAGCATCTCCAAGGGAAAAACAAAGCCTGTATATCATCTACCTCCCATTAAGCAGTTGAAGGGTAGGCCATCGTGTTATCAACTGATCATCCGCCCTAACAAGGAATAAAAAAAATCCTTCCCTCACATCCTTACAGAAATCAATGGCACTACCCTTGGGTTTATAATCCCCAGTCCTCACCCCGTGTTCCACCTCACATCAGACCAATAGTAACAATTTTCATTCCCAGGACGGGTCACACACAACTAGAATTGTCCCCGATTGAAGACCTCCTGGTCGTATCGGGTTCTCCACCGACAAACTGTATCCTGAGAAACAATGTCACATAAGCAAATGAAATAGTTTTGCACGCTTTGGGTGGTGTCCAGCATAAGGTCACTCCGCTTTGCTATAGGTAAAACAATAAAAGGATATACACAATCATTTTGTCACTGTCCCTTTACAATGAGAAGCATGATCCCATGTGGGCTTCCCTCCAATTTCACTGCCGTGGGGGTAATTCAGGATAACAGTAAATGGGCCTTCAAACTGGGCTTCCAGGCAATTTCTCCTGTTAGATGCCTCTTTATGTACACATCGTCCTGCCTGGTCATGAAATCATGCACCGTTTCTCCTGTAGGATTCTGGAAGACAAGCAGAGACTGCAGCATGCAAATAGTCAACTCTTTTGGACAATTCCAATCACAAATTGTACAGTTCCTATCACTATTTTCCCCCTAGCTCTTGCTCCCCCCTGACTTCAAACACAGAAGGAGTCTTCTCCAAACAGTAATCTCAAATGGGTTAGGCCATGTTTTTTGCTGTGGGTGTTAGCTACCGTGGTACAGGACAATTGGGAGAAAGTTTCTGCCAGGGCAGAAGGGGACTCTGCATCAATTTTAACAAACTTATTCTTATAGTTCCATTTCATATCTCTCTACCTTCGCAGAGCTTGGGATTGGTACGGCGTTGGCAAGCGCCAAATTCTACCCCTAACATGTTTCCATAACTCTCGAAAACCGAGGAAGAGAATGCTGGAACCCCCTGGACGACCTCGATCACCTGAGGTATTCCATCGACAAGCTATTTCAGAATCACTTCTTTGCCGTATTTGGAGTCATAGTAGGACACTGGGTAGGCTTCTGGGCCATCCTGAAAAAGATGTCCACAGCCACTAAGAACATATTACGTATTTTCCACTCTTATGGCATCGGATGTTGGACCCACTTTGGAACCTTATTGGAATGGGGTACTTCTTCTACCCAAGTGTTGCATACAAATGGGAACTTGAGCTGTAGGGGGATGGGTTTGCAGGTGGCCTCAAAAAACAGAACAGGCATTAATTGTCGGCTGCAATCATGGAGCTGATACCTGGGGCATATTACAGCTTCTGCACGATAGGCCAATGGCTTTGTTCTTTCCTCTTTGAGTGGGCCCCATCCGCAATAGACATGGAAACTATTCGCCTAAGGGACAGAGCAAACAAGTCAATTGTAATTTCCATAGGTTTTCCCTGCAATTAGCTCCTTTCTCTCCCTTTTCCATATGGCTGTTTTTTCTCCTTGGCAGGGCCAGGGGGTGTGTTCTTCAACCGCAACCCGTCCCATCGGTGGTGCCATTCCTGGTTTCCCAGTCTTCATCCCGTGAGGTCAGTTCTGATCCTGATAAACCCCTCGTCTGAGCTCTGGTGATTGCCAATATTGGAGTAGCTTCCTGATCCAGCCACTTGGATGAGACGGCGCCTAGGGCCGCTGTCTTGGCTGCTTGTTTCCTGCGTATGGTTTTCCCCCTGCTTCCCCTGCTTTTCCCGCTTTACCATGAGACCTTGACTTTCAGACTGCTACCTTGGTTGGCAGTTCAAGGCTGACATAGGGACTTGTATTTGCACTGCATGCTTCACAGGGGTTCCTGCTGCTGTGATGAATCCTCTATTCTTCCAGATTATCCAAAGTCGTGGCAATGCCGTACAAATCTGGAGTCAGTCCATATTTCGCAGTCTTGCCTTCAGCCATTTTGCAGGCCTCTTCCAGACTTGTAGTTCAGCAACTTGAGCTGAGAAGTTGCGGGGGCAGTGCTTCTGCATGAGATTTTCATCTTCTGTGGTTTCTTGCAAAACCTGTATGAGAAAGTCTCGTCTCATAGCATATATTGAACCATCTGTCCACAGGTGAATCCGCTTGGGAATTTCCGTCAGTCACCACAGTGGGTTGGTGATGTGATTTTCTTCTCTGCCAGTAGTTTCTAGCATTCATGGTCTATGATCTTCCTTCCCTGTCATCATCATCAACATCCCCCCTGCTCGTGGAAAAGAGTGGCTGGGTGAGGCAGCAGTAAAGAGCACTGTTAGCCGTAGATGGGCGCTGGATGAGTCATTTGCATCGGCTAGGTCTGCTGTAGGAACAGCAAGCACAGTCATGGGGGCCTGAATAATACATCATGTCCCAAGACGATGTCTGCGGTCATTCCATAAAAAGTCTGTGCGGCGTGTACAGCCTTCTAGCAGTTGGCGCAGTACGAGCAACATGGATCCAGACGTTCTCTAATAGTATCCCAGGGGCGTTTGTTTCCCAGCATGGTCTTGAGTGAGGACTCCAAGGCGTGTTCATGTGATGTACAGGATATTAGGACACCAACGTTTAGTAAGGTCTG
Source organism: Phyllomedusa bahiana (assembly GCA_025379985.1). Lineage (NCBI taxonomy): Eukaryota > Metazoa > Chordata > Amphibia > Anura > Hylidae > Phyllomedusa > Phyllomedusa bahiana. Next base: position 38,207 of record JAODAL010028619.1, read on the forward strand.
GAATCTGAATCTTCAGGCCTTCTTCTGACCACACTTCAAAGGGTATGTGGTAAGCGGGGAAATAAGCTCTCCTTCCTGAGACAAACTAACACAGCAGGTACTGGCAGATGTCCAACATCGTTCAGGAACCTGAGACCATAATTCCTGAGTTGTAGATGTTGTAGAATGGTAGGTGGAATCTGGTCATGGGTTCCATTAGGGACAATCATAATGGCAGTAAGGCTTAAGGCCACAGCGGTACGGCTATCCCATCTTCGATGTCGGACAAACAGTCTAAATCCATGCCTTCTGAGTAATACTGTAATTGTGCCCTCATGAGCTCAGAAGAGACCGCTCCAAGAAGATTCACAGGGCAGGTGGTCTGATACTAGGAACGGATCTCCAGTCAGGGAAGGACCAGCATTAATTGGCACGGTGAGAGGCTTACTTATGAATGCGACCCCTAACCCCAATACAGCTAAGTATGTCCTGAGGAGAATCTGGACCCAGGGGTATGGCCTTCAGTGATATATTGCATAATAGGCATTAAATCAGTGTACACATTCAAGAATGGGGTATCCATAGATACCAGCTGAAACCAAGGTAGTGAGATGGAGCGTTTAGGCCATGTCCATCTCGGGTGACCCCTGCTGGCATGCGCTAAAGCATTCCAGATGGCTGATCGAAAGGATCTCTATATTCTTATCTGAGTTCTTGCAGTCAAATACGGGGCCAACGGTGTGTATTAGGACATCACATGGCAACTCCCCAGCTCCGTAACCACTGGAGAGCCCATATCAAAGATTCCCTTGTTTTTCTATGAATCAGGCACATTCACCAGGACGGGCTCCCCCGCCTTCCAAATGACTTCGCTGCCAATCCTCCATCGTTGGTTAACGCTGTTTTGCTGGAGTCACTATCGCTCCCTACTTTGTGGGTGATGATGTCTCCATGACCCACAGTGAACAGAACTTGTTTCACTTTGGGGGTATTGAACATTCTGGACACTCGGGTTCCCAATGATCCCATGTCATATCCTGTCTTCTTGTTGGGGACTGGTTACTTATCCGCCTCTAAAGCTACGGGTTGAGAGAACCTTGATTTGGGGACGACAGTCCACTGTCTAGTGCCACCTGTCCCGAAGAGTTAAGGGCGACACGGCGCAAGCCCTGAACTCCCTGAGTGGATGATTCCAGTCCCTCACCTTATGGGGTGAGATCTCGGGGCGGCCTTCGGTCCTTCCCCCGTGCTGAGTTTGTCCCGTGATGAGGCCGTCTATCCTCTCCTGATCCCAGGACGAACACAGCGGTCCGGGGTGGGGGCGGTTTGTGCTCCTGGAGCGTGCCCACAGGCTAGAGGCCCGTGTCCCTGATCACACTCTTGCGGTGGGGGCGGTGGGAACCCTGATATACTGCCCTGGGAAGTGACTAGAGGATATAGGCCTGGACATGGGATGGGTGTCGGCGCCGCCCTCTGGGGCGTTTTCGGCAGCACCACAGACTCTACAAGTTTCCTACCCAGTCCGGATTTTTGTTCTTTACATACTTCACAGGTCCACTCTTCCGTACCATTACGGGCGCCATGAATAGGTGCGGTGGCGCATGCACGGCGGCCAACATAGAATCAAAACACTCATCGCGACATTTCAAGTAACAGTACAACTTATCAGCGCTCTAAGAAACTCCAGTAACCTCAACTTTCAACATAACTTTCTTTCTGCAGTCCCCTAGCAACTCTCAAATGACCTGTGCCATGTCTAACCAACCCATGTCACACAACTGCCTCGATACTCTTCTATGATTTCTTGTCACTTTGGACGGCTGGAGCCTCCCCTCTAGACAAACCCACAAGTTTGTACATCTTCCTAGAAAGTATACATACTTCTTCCCTTCTTTTCCAGCAACATATTTCCTCGGCAGTCTCAGCTTCTGCGGTAACTTATTTTCTCGATTTAAACATGTGATACATGATGTTAACTTCCTCTTTCCTCTGTTCCCTTGTAAATACTACAACAAAATGTTGGCCACCACTTGTGCTCCGAGTCACAGTCTCTCAGCTTGCGAACTCTATCAAAATAATAAAAGTCCCTAACCTACCAAAACAAAGTCCCGTTCCACCGCGTCACAGTAAATTACCTACTATGAGGACTGTACTCATCCGGATTCACAAACCTCCCAGAAGTTCCCCTATTGAGATAACACTTCTGATCTCCGTACCCACGCAGGCTGCTAAACAGACCCGCAGTCCTGTCCCTTTATAATAAACACAAGGAAAAAGCCATCACTATCTTCTCAGACTGCCCGTGAGGCGATATTAGCAATTGCTACACGAACCATACCGGGGGACAGACTCAGTGACCTTCAAGTGCTCTGCCCGTTTAACCAGCAGTCACTCACAATGTCGGGACGTGAACATGTAACAGGATCCTTTATAATATAACAGTCACTTTATTCTGACCACCCACAGGTCAGACCAGGACAACAAACTACTAACCAGACAACATCAAAATGGCCAACCTGATTACATCTCCAGCAGATTGGTGGCTCTCTAACGTTTTGCCACTCAGGGGCTGCGGGTTAAGGAACAATTGGCCTGACAACTTACAGGGCAGGGGCACACTCACCATCTCAGTTTAACAGCTTATCTTTTCCTTTCTTTTTCTCTTATCTTGTTTAACCACCTTTTGGAATCCCTTTACACTGCCCAGGCTTCTTTGTACTCTGAGCCCATAAAGCTTTCCGGTCTTGTACGCAGGACCAGACAGGCATGAGGTCAATCTTCTAAGCATCTAATTAGTGCTCTCACTAGCAAGGAACATTGGATCTTGTTAATGAGTAGAGAACCTCTAGTTCCCTCATACTGCGGCTCAATGCTACCTGCAAAAAACATCTACAGCTCTCCTGCTCTTGTTGTACACCGCAATGTGGTGGCTTGGTCCACTTAGGCAGGTCTGTGCCCAAATATTTTGAGCTGGTCAACAAAAGGCTAATCCAACTCTCAAAAGAAAATATATCATTTCCAGAAAGGGTTCAGATATTTCTGGATTGTGGGAGTTAATCATTCAGGTTCTGACAAGCACCAGGTCCTAAATCTTTCCATTAGCCCCATAGATTGCCGGTTTGTGACAACTTTCCTATAAACGCATGGGGAACTTCATGGGGTCCGGCAATCCACGACAGGCCAATCCATCGCGTGGGGGTAAATGCAACATTACAATGGGGCCCAGGTGGAGCTGCTTGGGATTCATCATGGACTACTCCACTTGGTGGTCGGGGTACATGGGGTACAGGCTTTTTGCCAGTATCGAGGGGCTTCATTATCTGTGAAAATCTCAAGATCCTTACCCTCTTTACAAGTGCAGCAGTAAGCCCTGGTGAGGAAGAAACAATCCTAACCTCAACTAAATTACATATCTCATTTTTGGGTATTAAATTGGAACATCATGCTGAATGAACCCTTATACATTTTTTACATGCATTTGTAACATACCTTTTTTCCTTCTTTCCTTACAAACAATCTCCTTGAACAGTCTCTGCCACTTCGGCAACTTATGCTCTTTTCGAAATAAACAATTAAACATTTGTTGTTCTATGTTTTGGGGAGTCCCTCCAATCCTGACAAAGAACTACACCAGCCGTGGCCACCGCCTGTGCCCCCGGTATCCCGGTCCTCACAACACAGGATTTCATCAAAATAAATAAAAGATCCCTAACCAACAAACCGATCGTCCCCACCCTTGGATGACAAAGTGATGGACCGTCACCCTCCCGGTCTTTGTCAAATCATATATATGTATATATATATTTACCCCTGAACAATCCCTAAGTGAATTAGTCCCATACCTGGACCCTACCTGAATATTCTAGTAATACACAATCTGTCCTAAATTAAACCCGGAAGACTCCTTGCACTCAACCAATTACCTAAGAGACTAGTCAAGGTTCCCAGTTTTTTTTTTTGTGTTGTGTTTTTTTTTTGTGTGTGTTGTGTTTTCTTTTTTTTTTTTTTTTTTTTTATTTTTTTTTTTTTTTTTCTTTTTTTCTATATTTCACCAACCATACCAGGCAAAGGGTTTCGTATTAAAAACATGACAATCCGAACTACTGGAATCAAGCAAAACATAATTCGGGACGTGGCCGGGCTGATCAAAGTTTTTCTAGGTCGAAGTCACTTTATTGTGACCACCCGCGGACCAGTGCCAAGCAACTACAAACCGGAGACATCAAAGGGCCAACCAGTTAAATAAAACATAGATGTATCAACCACCGTGACCTTTAGAGGCGCGCCTCAATTTGATATCCCCCCCCCGGTCCTCGAGCGCCCCCCGGCGTTTTCGGGTTGGGGGCCGGGATCCGCCTCGGCCACGCCCCTTTTGCGGCCCCAAAATTTCGGGGGTCGTTTGCCAACCGGGGGGCCCCTTTTGTCCCTTTTATCCAAAATCACGTTCAGGAGAACATGTTTCGGCCGATTAGAAATGATCAGACGCAATTCGGGTTCAAATTCAATTCATTTCCAAGTAATTCTAACAATACAATGCTTAACACACATATTTATTGTTTCTGTAATAAAAAGGGGCAGGCCAAAGGGGGCAGAGGAACGGACATATGCCAATTTAGGCAGCTTCTGATAATTTCATTGGTCCATGTTTCTCTGAGTAAAAATTCTTGGAATGCACGCCAAACTTATTGATTTCCCAGTAAAACGAAACTTAAGGAAGGAGATGAAACCAAATGCCACATCCTGGGAAACGATAACAAGTTGTTACATCCTGGACCGAAACCCATCTTAAATGTTCATATTGGCTTATCTTCTCGACAAAATGGATTCCCTTTTATCTAGATTCTTTTTAAAAGGGGAAAAAAAATTGGGATTTCACAAAAAATATGCTTTCATATTAGTTTTAAAACCTTTAACCCTCACAAAAACTCTATAAATACTGCCCCTTTCAAGAATATAACTCTATAATACTGCTCCCTTGTACAAAAATATAACTCTTTAACACTGCCCCCCCATTACAAAATTTAAACAAAAAAACTGCCTTATTACAAAATATAAATCTAAAAACTGCCCCTATTACAAGAATATAACTACTATAAAAAAACTGCCCCCTATGTAAAAATATACTACTATAAACGCCCCCTTGTACAAGAATTAAACTATTAATACTGCCCTACATACAAGAATTAACTACTAAAAAATTTTCGCCAAAGATAGGATTTTAATATTTTTATGCACATTTTTTTGAATTATTTTGATTTTTTTCGCTGTCCTGAACTTTTTTGCTTCGCCCTTTGGGTCATTTGGGCCCCGGTGATAAAGGGGGGGTCATGTAAGTGCCACAGAGACTTTTTAATACTTTGGGAAATTTGGTCAATGTGGAATTTCATAGTTCTTAGATCTCAGCACGGATTCAGGAAATAAGTACAAGGCAAACTTCACAGAACAGTAGTGCTGGGAATCATGTCAATGGAACTGTACGGCTTGATGGGATTATCGGCTTTACTGAGATGCCAAGAAATACTGAATAATTATCGCAGCTGTTATTACGCACAGCTCAAACGGTCTCCCCGCTATAATCGGGCACTTCTGGGGGTCTATTTAATAAAACTCATATGCGTTTATTGATCTGTGTGTGCCTATGTGGCTACGTGCTATTCAGAGGGTTGGGTTCTCATGCTGGGTGGCTCATAGTTCAGACCCGGAATAACAGAATGACGACCTTACAAGCCTAGGTCACATTCGCTGCACGTTCCGCTGTGTGCATATTTACAACTTTCTTAGCACCAAGGCAAAAGTAATACAAGATGGTGCAACTTTGCAAAGTTTTTAATCAAAAATTTCCCCCCCAAAATTGTTTATACAGTATTATCTCTAGAAATCACAGCTTGCATAGCTGTTTCTGTGCAAGGGGGAAGATACAAGGGCTATAAAGGCCCAAATTGAATTATAGGGGGACAAGAGGGTGACAATTTATAAGGAAACCCCCTTTAACGGGGGCCAATTGGGCGTAACCCTGCCCGGGGCCCCTAATCAAAAGGGGCCATGATATTTTTAAAAAAATGGGAATAGTAAGGGGTGGGGGTTCATTGATTTGGGCTGTAGGGGGCCCCGGAAACTTTTAATAATATGTGGCACCCTGTATGAGTTTTAAACCCTGAGTCCACAACCGCATTCTGGCAAAAAAGCCGGAAAAAAAAGGGGAAATACTGAAATAAACTATTAAGAAAAAAAATTGCAGTTATTACATTAGAGTGGACACAATGGGGTGATATTTTCTAAGGGACCCATATCTATAGGGACAGACAGACAGTGTGTCCTAGCGCTAAGTGCCCCAAGTCTGTTACTGCCTTCTTACCGACCCGACCCTAAGGCCATGTTACCGGTTAAAAAATGGGCCGATTTCGGTCCGTAATTCCGCGGGGGCCCAAATTTAGGGGCCGAAAAACGGCCCTTTTTTTTCGGAAATTCAACAGTTCTCTTAGAAAAACAGGATTTTCTTTCCCCCGGGCGGGGAAAATTTTTAAACTTGTCACTTTCTACGGGTATAGCCGCTGATGTTGTTAGGGGCCGGGCGAAGTGCCGGCCCCCCAACCGCTCATCCCCGTCGCCCCCCCCGTCCCCGGGTAATTGGGGGGAAATTACTCCCCAATTTAAGCGGGGAACTAGCCTAAAGTTGGGCGAAACGGCGGGGGTCCACCTGAATTAAGTCAAGACAAAAACAAAAAGACAGAAAAAATAGTGATTAGTCAGAAAGGAAAGGGGTTTTAGAACCGGAATGACAAAGTACCAAATCAATCGAAAAACAAAGCCCCATAGGAGGCAAAAGTTCAAACTAAGTGAAAAAATAGGTATACAAATCCCATGTAAAACCCAAATTTCAAGCAAAGAACCCGTGGGGGGATTTTAAAGGGGTTGTTCATAATCGATTTTCTTGCCTCAGTCCCTGTTTTTCTTTCATTTTTGAATTTAGAGGTATGTTTATGGTTTATTGGCTTTCTATGGCTAGGGCCGGCAGGACAACTGCGGGACCCAGGTCTGTAGCTATGCGACCAGCACGGCCCTATTGGGAGAGATCAAAAAGGTTGTAGTATGTGACCTAATCAGCTACAAAGGGGATATTAGGAAAGGTAGAACACTTTTTAGGGAAATTTACAAGCTTATTTTGCCTCGTATTTGCATGCGATTTCACCGTGTACCGCAATTACTGTAATTCATAGTTATTGTTTGTCAGAGGAAAGTCAAAAGTGCTTACGTCTGTAAAAAAATAGTGTCAGGGGGGCCCCGGGGGAGCTGTTAGGCATCTTCCAAAAAACCCGGATTTGGGGACTATGTACACCCCAAAAAAGCTGTGTAAAACATACCTTAAAATGGAGCATATTGAAAAAAGGGATTTGTTATGCAAATTTTAAATGGAAAGCAACCCTTGTAGTGAAAAAACCAAACAAGTGATGGTGAAGGCAGTGTCAATCACATTTTCTAAATCACCTCCCGCTCAGCCCAAAGACTAGAAAAATCGGTGTGGCAGGAAAATGTAAATCAAAATTTAAAGGGACTCATGTTTTCATGCTGGAAAACACAGAAATATTATACAATAAAAAGTTTTGGCAAAAGGCATCCCCCTTTTTTGGACCGAAACTAACGAGGCCGGGGCCCCGCCATAAAAAAATTTTGGGGGGCCCAAAAAGCTGGAGCTCTGGGCCCCCCTCCATTCCACCCCGGCCCCCCCTCCACCCGACCGAACCCCCCCAGCACACCCCCCCCCCGGCCGCCCCAAAGGGCCCCCAAAACATTCCCCGCACAACATCCCCACCGCGGAAAATAAAAAAATTTTTTTGGGGGTCCAAGAAAAAAAATGAAATTGTGCCATTTTTTTTTTTTTAGTTCTTTCTGGATTATCAATACAGTTAATAGGTATTTTGTGGGTCAGTTCAACAATCAGCAAAAACCACTCTATAATGTTACTGACCAACCGTATACCCAGAGAATATTGCCAAGCAACCAAAATAAATGCTAAATAAAACCCCCCACCTTTTCCCCCATATTGAAGACCACCATGTGTAAACCAAGACAATATCACAAAAACAATTTACAAGAACCCAATTTACCCCCATAACACCACCCCATCTCCAAATAATCGAATAATACCCCCACATTTTATGAATATAAACCATTACATCAAACCAAAAATTTTCCCCCAACAGGGCCTAATTGGTAGGGACCAAGTAAAAGGTAAATTTTTCAAAAGTTTAAATTTTATTTAGAGGCCCAGGGGACGTTTTGTCTGGGAGTTGTTCACTTTCCCCTTTTTTCTCTTTTGGTCCAGACCTCCTGTGACTTCCTCCCGTCCCCAAATGTCCCCGCAGAATTTAAACACAAAAACCTGAGACCCTACTTTTTTTTTTTTTTCCCCCCGGTGCCCCCCCCCCAAGACAAATCCCCTTTTTAATGGCCAAATGGTAATAAAATTTTCCCCCCTAGTTAGGCCCCCCGTCAATATTAGTAAAATGAGGCCCCTGGGGGGTAAATAAGTTTGGGAGGTAGGACTTGGGGCCCCTTGTAAAGGGAGTCAGGGCCCCCCTTTTTGTAGGGGCCCCCATCCTTTTGTTTCAGGGCTCCCCTCCTTCCCTTTTTTCAGGGTCCCCTTTCCTTTTGTTTCAGGGCCCCCCCCTTCCTTTCGTGCAGGGCCCCCCTCCTTTAGTTGCAGGCCCCCCCCCCTCTTCCTTTTTTGAGGCCCCCCCTCCCTCCTTTAGTTCAGGGCCCCATCCCTTTTTTAGTTGCAGGGCCTATCCTTCCCTTTTGTTCAGGGCCCCCATCCCCCCTTTTTTTGCAGGGCCCCCCCATCCTTCCTTTTGTTGCAGGGCCCCTCCTTTAGGCAGGGCCCCCCCTCCTTTATTTCAGGGGCCCCCCCATCCCTTTAAGTTGCAGGCCCCCCCCCATCCTTTAGTTTTGGGGCCCATCCTTCCCTTTGTTCAGGGCCCCCCTCCTTCCTTTTGTTGCAGGGCCCCCATCCCTTAATTTGTTGCAGGGCCCCCTTTCCCTTTTTTAGTTTCAGGACCCCTCCCTTTGTTGCGGGCCCCCCTCCTTCCCTTTTTTGCAGGGCCCCATCCATCTTTAGTTTCGGGCCCCCCATCCCTTCCTTTTGTTGCAGGGCCCCCCCTCCCTCCTTTAGTTGCAGCACCCCCATCCTTCCTTGAGTTGCAGGGGCCCCCTCCTCCTTTGTTGCGGGCCCCCTCCTTTCCCTTTTGTTGCAGGCCCCCCATCCTTCCCTTTTTTGCAGGGCCCCCTCCTTCCCTTTTGTTTCGGGCCCCCCCTCCCTTTTTGTGAGGGCCCCATCCTTTAGTTGGGGGCCCCCTCCTCCCTTTTGTTGGGGCCCCCCACCTTCCTTGTTGCGGGCCCCCTCCTTCCTTGTTGGGGCCCCATCCTTCTTTAGTGCAGGGCCCCCCTCCTTTTTGCAGGGCCCCCCTCCTTTTCCTTTTGTTTCGGGCCCCAACCTTTAGTTGCGGGCCCCCTCCTTCCTTTTTTTCGGGGCCCCCTTTCCTTATTTAGTTGAGGGCCCCCATCCATCCCTTTGTTTTCAGGGCCCCCATCTTCCTTAGTTGCAGGGCCCCCTCCTTCTTTGTTGCAGGGCCCCCTCCTTTAGTTTCAGGGCCCCCCATCCTTTTTGTTGCGGGCCCCCCCCCTTTAGTGCAGGGCCCCACCCTTTCCCTTTAGTTCAGGGCCCCCCTTTTGTTGCGGGGGCCCCCCTCCCTTTTAGTTCAGGGGCCCCCATCCATCCCTTTTTTTGCGGGCCCCCCTCTTCCCTTTTTTGAGGGCCCCCCTCCTTCCTTTAGTTGCAGGGCCCCCCTCCTTCCTTTAGTTGCAGGGCCCCCTTCTTCCTTTTGTGAGGGCCCCCATCCTTCTTTAGTTGCAGGGCCCCCCTCCCCCCTTTAGTTGCAGGGCCCCCTCTTCCTTTAGTTGCAGGGCCCCCCTCCATCCTTTTTTTGCGGGGCCCCCCTCCCTTTTTTAATTGCGGGCCCCCCTCCTTCCCTTACTTGCCGGGCCCCCCCCTTCCTTTTGTTGCAGGCCCCCCATCCCTTCCTTTTGTTGCAGGGCCCCCCTCCCTTCTTTGTTTTCAGGGCCCCCTCCCTTCCTTTTTGTTGCGGGCCCCCCCTCCTTCCTTTTTGTTGCGGGGTCCCTTTTCCCCTTTAGTTGCAGGCTCCCATCCCTTCCTTTTTTTTGTAGGACCCCCATCCTTTTGTTCAGGCCCCCCCCCCTTCCTTTATTTAGGGCCCCATTCCCCTTCCCTTTTGTTGCAGGGCCCCCCCTTTAGTCAGGGCCCCCCCCCTTCCTTTTGTTGAGGGCCCCCCATCCTTTTGTGCAGGGCCCCCATCCTTTATTGCGGGCCCCATCCATCCTTTGTTGCGGGCCCCCCCCTCCTTTTTTTGAGGGCCCCCCTCCCTTTGTTGAGGGGCCCCCATTTCCTTTTGTTGCGGCCCCCATCCTTTCCCTTTTGTTGCGGGTTCCCTCCTTCCTTTTGTTTCAGGGGGTCCCTTTCCTTTCCCTTTGTTGCAGGGGGCCCCAAACCTTTAGTTTCGGGCCCCCTCCATCCCTTTAGTTGCAGGGGCCCCCCATCCCTTTTTTTGAGGGCCCCCCCTCCTTCCTTTAGTTGCCCGGCCCCTCCCCCTTTTTTTGCGGGCCCCCATTTTAGTGAGGGCCCCCCTTTCCTTTTAGTTGCAGGGCCCCCCTCCTTCTTTAGTTGCAGGGGCCCCCCTCCTTCCTTTGTTGCAGGGCCCCCATCCTTCCTTTTAATGAGGGCCCCTCTTCCTTAGTTGCAGGGCCCCCCTCTTCCTTTATTTTGGGGGCCCCCCTCTTCCCTTTGTTTCGGGCCCCTCCTTCCCTTTAGTTTGCAGGGCCCCCATCCTTCCTTTGTGCTGGGCCATTCCCCTTTAGTTGCAGGGCCCCCTCCTTCCTTTGGTTTTTGGGGCCCCCCTCCTTCCCTTTTGTTTCAGGGCCCCAAAACTTCCTTTTGTGCAGGGCCCCCAACCCTCCTTTGTTGAGGGCCCCATCCTTTTCCTTTGTGCAGGGCCCCACCCTTCTTTATTGCAGGGCCCCCATCCCTTCCTTTAGTTGCAGGGCCCCCTCCTTCCTTTTGTTTCAGGGCCCCCCATCCCCCTTTAGTGAGGGCCCCATCCCTCCTTTTTGTTGAGGGCCCCCTCCCCTTCCCTTTTGTTGAGGGGCCCCAAACCCCTTTAGTTGCAAAGGGCCCCCCCCTCCCCTTTAGTTGCAGGGGCCCCCCCCCTTTTTTGTTCAGGGCCCCCTCCTTCCTTTGTTGAGGACCCCCCTCCTTTTTTGCAGGGCCCCCCCCCTTCCTTTCGTTGCAGGGCCCCCATCCTTCCTTTCGTGCAGGGCCCCCCTCCCCTTCCCTTTTGTTGGGGCCCCCATTTTCCCTTTGTTCGGGCCCCATCCCTTTTTGTTTCGGGCCCCCTCCCTTCCCCTTTTGTGCGGGCCCCCCTCCATCCTTTTTGTTGCAGGGCCCCCCTCCTTCCTTTTGTTGCAGGGCCCCCTTTCCTTTAGTTGCAGGGCCCCCCATCCTTCCTTTAGTCGGGCCCCCATATTTTAGTTGCGGGCCCCCCTCCTTCCTTAGTGCAGGGCCCCCCTTTTTTTTAGTTGCGGGCCCCCCTCCTTCCTTTAGTTGCAGGGCCCCCTCCCTTCCCTTTGTTGCAGGGGCCCCCTTTCCTTTTGTGCGGGCCCCCCCCATCCCTTTTGTTCAGGGCCCCATTCCCTTTGTTGCGGGCCCCTCTTCCTTTAGTTGGGGTCCCCTCCTTCCTTTAGTGCAGGGCCCCCCATCTTCCCTTTTGTTTCAGGGCCCCACCCTCCTTTTGTTGCAGGGCTCCCCCCTTTTTAGTTCGGACCCCCTCCTTTAGTTCAGGGCCCCCATTTCCTTTATTGCAGGGGCCCCCTCTTCCCTTTTGTTGCAGGGCCCCCATCCTTCCTTTTGTTTAGGGCCCCATCTTTCCCTTTGTTTGGGGGGCCCCCCACTTTATTGCAGGGGGCCCCCCTCCTTCCTTTTTTTGCGGGCCCCCCCCCTTCCTTTAGTGAGGTCCCCCCCCTTTTTTAGTTGCAGGGCCCCCCTCCTTTCCCTTTTGTTGCAGGGCCCCCATCCTTTTTGTTTTGGGGGGCCCCCTCCTCCCTTTTTGCAGGGCCCCCCCTCCCTTTCCTTTTTTTTGCAAGGCCCCCCCCCTTTAGTGCAAGGCCCCCATTTCCTTTAGTTGAGGGCCCCCCTCCCTTTAAATGCAGGGCCCCCTCCTTTGTTGGGGGCCCCCACCATTTGTAGGGCCCCCCTCCTTTTTGCTGGGGCCCATCCTTTCCCTTTTGTTTCAGGGCCCCCTCCTTCCCTTTTGTTGCAGGGCCCCATCCTTCCTTTAGTTCGGGCCCCCATCCTTAGGTTTGGGCCCCCTCCTTTGTGCGGGGCCCCCTCCTTCCTTAGTTGCAGGGCCCCCATTTCCTTTAGTTGCGGGCCCATTTCCTTTTTGCGGGGCCCCCCAACTTTAGTTGGGGCCCCCCTCCCTTAGTGTAGGGGCCCCCCCTTAGTGAGGGCCCCCCCTCCTTCCTTTAGTTCAGGGCCCCCTCCTTCCCTTTTGTTGCGGCCCCCCTCCTTTCCCCTTTTTTTGCAGGGGCCCCCCCCTTTTCCTTAGTGCGGTCCCCCCCTCCTTCCTTTGTTGCGGGCCCCCATTTTTTTTGGGAGGGCCCCCCTCCTTCCTTTGTCAGGGCCGCCCCCTTTAATGTTTGGGCCCCCCCGAATTAAAATTACCCGGGGCCCCGCTCCCCCGGTGTTCTTGTACCCGGTCCCCAAGCCGTGCTTTTGGTTGGGGGCTGAGAACGGTGCGCAGCGGGCGTGGCAAACTTTCCGCTGCCCGCTGGAGCTAGGTCGGCGGGGCAGGGAGTGAAGCCTCCCCGTCCGCCGTTCATCTTAATTGTAAGCAGTCGCACGGACGCGATACAATTGAGATCGCTTGTGAAGCAAGGGGGGGAGCCCCAGCGGCGGGGGCCCCCCCGGCTTTCAGACCGCCCGGGGGCCGGTTGTACTGCCCATCGGCGGCCCCCCCGGGCCCCAGCCGACACAGTAATGAAATATTCCTTTTTTTAAGTTCTACAGCTTTTTTGTATAGCTGGGGGCAGAAAGAGCGGATTTTTAATGTTCAAGGGCTTGGGAGGTAAGAACCTTTTTGTTCTGGGAAAATAGTAACACCAAAACACATAGAAAATAAATGGATGGTTCCCATGAAAATCCCTTGTCCTGGGAATTTGGGGTTTATTTCAGGGGGGAAAATTTTTCCCCTAAAAATAATTCCCAGTTCCCAATAAAATTTTTTATATTCCTATTTTCCAGGATTGTCAGCTTGCTGTAGTTGGACGATGGCAAAAATTTAATATATTTTATTAAAGGGGTTTTGGGGGCATTGCCATCTTTTATTCCATGAGGTCTAAAAGGAAAAAATTAAGAAAATAAAAGATGAGGGTTTTGTATGCAGTCCCCGTCATTTTTTTTCCTTGGGTAGGACTATAACCTTTTAAATGAAAATTGGCGCAGCTTTCCCACTAGAACTCCAAATTGAAGGCTTAATGCTTCTTTTTTTTACAGTAAACTGCTAGCTTTTTTTGTAAAAGGGTTTACAGGGTGATCAGAGTCCAAAATCATTGTTATAGGAGTACCTGGAAGGGAACTAACATTTCTGTTGTTCTGTCTGAGGCTAGGGGAAATCAGGGAAAAGTTAAACCAAAAAAATGAGCCACAAAAGTGCTCCTAAGTCATTCCCCCTTTTGGCCCCCCGGGGAAGGGTAAACCTTCAAGGAATAATCTGTCTCACCCAAAATTTGTTTCCGCTCCAATAAAAGCTTGAAACTTCCCATTTTCATTAGCTCATTTGTCAGCTTTGCTGTAAAGACTGGGACAGGATGAACAGAGCCATCTGATTTTCATTAGTTGGCCAGAAAGGCACTGACTAGTGTTGATCGAACTGTTCTAGAAAAGTTTAGTTCTAGTAGAATTTTTAGAGCTCGAACCGAACATTTTCAGTTTTGTTTTCAGCGGCTTTCTGTACTTTTGGCCGCAATGCAAACATGCGGGCACGGAATTTGAAAAATGAATGCTGAGGTTGGAGTTCTATGGCGCAAAAAAGAAAATGTTATTTTTAATTTTCCCGTTGCCATGTGTAACGCCATTTTTTTGTCACTCCTGCTGTAAAGACTGCTCTTTAGTTAGATAGTTTTTCCTCTCCATAGAAGCAATAGTTAGGGGGGTTTTTGGTATTGCGGCTGCAAACTTTCCCCACCCATAAAACTGTTTTTTTGGTGACATTTGCAGGTCAAAATAACACCCAACTCTCATATCATGGAATATATTTAAGAGTTTGGATTTGCAAAAACTACCAAAGTGCCCAAAAAATTCAGTTTTTTGCGTTTTGGGGGTTCAGTTAATTATAAACCCCACTTTTCCCAAAATCCCTATTTCAAAAAGGGGTTTTTTGGGCCCCCCCCAGGATGAGGGCCCCGTACACTCTACCACTTTCACCCCCTATGCAAGCCCCCGCCTTTCCCCGCTGCCTCTCTTTGCAGTTAGCCATTAAAGGGAAAGAATTTTTAACCTTCAGTTTTTTTTTCCCTTCTCTAGAGCCCCCATTTTCTTCATAACTTGTTCCTTGGTCCCAGTTACTGTTTGGTGGCAATTACAGCTTCTCCTCACCGTATAGGTTGGGGAAAAAATCAGAACATCTTCTCCCTGACTTCAATGGGGTTTGGGGTTTTAGTTTGAATAGAACCTTGAACCCAAATCCAAAAGGTTTGAG